>QANZ01017486.1:77466-127086 GCA_003254925.1 Chamaecrista fasciculata
ATATATTTATATATATAAATAATTAAATATTCATAATTTTTAATGAAAAATTTAAAAATTACAAGTTTTATTCATAATATATGTCATATGTATTATTATTTTCTCTTATATGTCATGTTAAAGTCACAAAAAATTAATTTATATTTTAAAATTTATGAATATGTGTCGTGTCGGTGTCGTACGGGTGTCGGACACTGACACGTGTCCGACACGGCGACACGCCCTCAAAATGAAGTGTCCATGCTTCTTAGGTTGAAACTGTAGTAATAACTGATACCTTAAGGAGTAAATTAACAATTTGGTCATTAAAAAATTATTAAATTCATAACTCTATCTGTAAAAGATTAAAATATACAGTTTAGTCCTTAAAAGATTAAAATATTAATTTTTTTAATTTCTGAAAGATTAGAATAATATACTATTTAGTCCATAAAAAAGAGTAATAAATAATATACTTAAAAGTTGTGTATTTTAATTTTTTAGGGATCAAATTTCCAACTCAGTAATCTTTCAATGATTAAATCCTTAATTTTCTCTAAATTAATTTATCCAATACTTTTTTTTTGGTCAGATTATAAGAAATACTTAAAAAATCAAGAGAATGAACCAAAATGCTAACTATGGAGTTTTACCAAGATGGACCTGTATTAGAACTGAAAAGCCTGAATTTAAAATGGGTTGGGCTCAATTCAAGTTATTTATGGCCACCAATCCATAAGATCTTACTTCCTCTGCCGAACTCCGCCACCGACCCACCGCGCCGGAGATCGCATTTCTGTCGCCGCCACTCGCCGCCTCTGATCTGCCTCCGGTGAGTGTCCCCAGCTCCCGTTCAATTCTTGGACATTTTTAATTTCCATTTCTATTTTGTGTTTGATTATCGCCGCGCCGGAGTTGGCTATTTCTCTCTCGCTCAATTAATTTGAGATTCTGTTATAGTTGTCACTGTATAGTATACTGATTGGGTGATGTTCAAACATATTAAGTCAACAGTTGTGTGAGAAATTACTATATTTCTGGCCACTAGTAGATTTTCCAGGCTTGAACTATAAAATCTCTGAAGAAACTTAAACGTGTGTTGTATTTGCAAATTAAGACTGTGGAAGCAAAAATTCTCATAAGAGAGGAAAACGGCATAGCGTAGGTCCGATTTGTGTGTTTCTTCTAATTAGGTTTTCACTTTTCAGCCTCCCTCCTTTAGGCTGAAACAAAATTCATATGTCTGCTACTCCATTCCCTATGGTTTCTATCTTCTTCTGTTAAATTTTGCTTTCCAACTCCCCCCCAACTCTAATACTTAACAAAGAATGCATTCAAGGGAGTTTGTTACTTGCAGAGAGCGAAAGCTAGGTAATCCCTTTAATTTGCAGTTATTCAAGTTCTTAATGTAAATTACAAAGATGATAAGAACATGTGGGGATTTTTTTTTTTTTTTTTATTTAAGAAAAAATTCAGCTGAAAAGATAATTAAAAGCAGAAGTTTGCTTTGGAAAATTGGCATTTTGTGCTGTGGCAGATTTTCTATTTTCTAATTTTTCAGAAAATTGTTTTTGTTTGCAAACGTATAATTTGACTTTCACTGCCAAGTGAAAGCAAGTTTTCAATGGTTTGGGTTCTAAGTTCTAACAAGTGGGATTCCATATTAAGGCACCTTTTGGGAACCCTGTGGCTTTTGTTTTAGGTTGTTTCTTTTTGTTGCAGCCAACTCTACATATTTGTGTTTGATAAATTCTTCCGTGCTTCTTAAAGTCCATGGTTGAAAGACATTCTTATTAGTTATTATCCTTTCTATATTTGAAATTATCCATGCAACACTACAATATTCACTTTTGCCAGATTCCATTTTACAGCTATTTGTTATTTATTAGGTATCAAAGGAGGTTCTCAATATATTGAAATTGGGGGGAGGAGGAAAGAGGGGAAGGGGATGAAATTTGAAAGGATGGCCATCGCTCATCTGTGCTTGCTTCAAAAAAATTAGACACTTCATTTCTATTTTCTTTGTTTGGATGTGAAAACCTCCTCTAGAATACTTAAAAGAAATTTTAAATTTGTGAAGAAAGAGGATAAAGAAGGATTAATCCAAGAGGAGATTTTAAATTATTCCTTTTCCCTCCACAATCCCACTCCCAAACATAGGCCGAGTGTTTGCCATTGGTTTGAGTCCTTTAATTTCCGAGTTAAGTAGCAAATTACATTTAGTTAATGAAGGTTATTCAACATGTGGGCCTATTTGTTTGACTCTCGACAATTTTCAAGTTTTCTATAAACTTCTTCATCTATGAACTTATTTTGAGATGTTACATCAATTTCCCCAAGGTAGTAGGGCTACATTATTGGCTGAAGAATATGAAGTATGTTGTGGATGATTGTGTGCATGTATAAGTTAATGTAATTACTATTGCCAAAACCTTAGTCTATACATTCAAAATGAGCTTATAGAATATATTCGCCATTTCTTTGTAGATGTTTGGAACGGCAATTAGGTGCTTTGCTAAGAAACCGAAGCCAAAGATGAAACCGATAGAACTCAAAACCCCACCAGAGCAGAGGCAAACAATCACTAGAGTTCTCTTTGATATTGTGAAGGAGCATGGTCCTCTCACCATCGCTGAGACCTGGGAACATGTCAAGGTTCACCGAATATAGTGCTTTTGCTTGATGATTTTTTTAAGTTTATGAGATAGTGTTAGACATGCATTCCACATGCTTTAGTATTTCTGGTTATCTGATGAATTTGACACCTTCCAATATTATTTATATGTCTGTCATTGTCCAGTTGAAAATTTCCAACTTGGCATGGCTTTCAAGTCATCAGATAAACTGTTGCTCGATAGGTGATCATAAGAAGGATATTCTGTTTTTGGTTTACTGAATCAAGCCCTATTTTTAAGTTTTGCATTTGAATTGGATGTGGTTTTGTTATCCAACCGAGTGGTTGTGCTGTTCAGGATTTTTCAGCTGAGGATAAGATGAATAAAATCGGGAGAGAATATATTTTTTAGTCCCTTAATTTGTCTCAAAAGTACAATTTAGTTCCTGATTATTGAAAATACTTATGGATAGCATTTCAGGAACTAAATAGTTGACATTTGTAAACAAATCAAAGACCAAAAACTGTTTCCAATATCATAGTTTTGGGATACTGTTAGGGACCAAAAAATAGGTTTTCTCTAAAATCAATAGAACTTACTCAAATAGGTTAGCTCATTTTGTAAGAATAGACAGTATTTGAAATTTCTTCTTATCAACTTAGGTTTGATTTTTGTTTAAAGCGATCGGAGTACAATCCTAAATGCACTAAACCATGGAGATTATGTCCTTAAGATCTCTTGAGAGGAAATAAACCAGACAAAATCAGATGATGACCAAAATATCAACACCAAAGGAACTTTTTCCTCACCACCCCAAAAGAATCCTCTTCATTGTGTAATGGGGCACAATAAAAAAAATACATAGTAATGCGTATTGGTAATAATGATCAGTTTGTCAAAATTTCAGGAAGTTGGATTGAAAGACTTAACTTGCAAGAGGCACATGAAGATAGTATTGAGATGGATGAGAGAGAGACAGAAGCTTCGCCTTATATGCAACCATGTGGGAGCTCAAAAACAGTTTCTGTATACCACTTGGTTTACAAAGCCCACCTCCCAGCAGGCAAGTACGGCTGTAAATTTTCCTTCCAAACCAAAGTCCTCTTGAAGGCTTCTGATTATAAGCCAGGAGGACCATGGATCAGCTGCTTCCTAAGAACCTCAAATTCTGATATGAAGACACGACATGGCAGTAATATTGCAACTTGACAAAACATGTAGTGTTCCATTGTAAATGTGAAGAATGGTGTTATGTCTGATACAAGTGTCGGACACAGTGCCATGTACTGTGGACAATAAAAATCGAAGTCTATGATATATGGAAAATAAAAAAGTATTTTTACATTAGTTGTTTAGGATATATGTAATATATATTTTTTGAATTTTTTATGCATAAACTCTTATCGGTATGAAGCATGGGCATTGACACGGACATGAGACACGACAAGGACACGGATACACTGACACATCATGTTCTTAAAATTACACGACAGGACATAAATTTATATATATAAATAATTAAAAAATCATAAATTTTGATGAAACTTTTAAAAATTACCATATTTATTCATAATATATATTATACGTGATATTATTTTTATTATTTGTCGTGATAAAGTCACCAAAATTTGATTTTATATTCTGAAATTTATAAATATATGTCATGTGTGTCGTACCGATGTCGGACATGGACACGTGGTCATAATGAAGTGTCCATGCTTCATAGCTCATTTGATCCTAAAAGAGGCCATGTCTCAATTTAATTTAATCTTTTTAAAGATACAATTATAATTAATTTGATTATTTTGTTAAGATATTAATTCAAAATTAATGGTAAATATGATTTTTTAGTATTAATCTCTAAATTTAATATTGATAAAATTTAGAATCACATCATAATTGTCATTAAATTTAAGTTGGAAATAACCAAATTAATTTTAATTGCATCTTTCATGAATTTAAATCTGATATTTTTATTTTTCAAGGATTAAATTGAGATATATAACTTTTTTGAAAATCAAATCATTAATTTACCCTTAATTCTATTAACCAACTGTCCAACATGACCCAGCATTTGTCAATTTAAACATGGAAATTCATGTTTGAAAAAAAAGAATATTTTTTAGCTATAAAAAAGAATTAGTCCAAATGATAAGTAATTTGATATCACTTATCCAAATTAAACAAATGTGCAATGTATCTACTATTTCTAGTCAATTCTGATTGAATTGGGGTAAAGCTTGAGAGGCCAGGGGGTTGTGTAATGTGTAAGAATGTCATTATAATGGGCCTAACTAAACTTCCTGGACACCATGACATAAAGAGAAATGTTAGAGAGAGTGTAATAGGGTAGCCCAACAAAAGAAGCAGATTAGGCTACTTTTTGATATTTAGAGCCTGAAAAAATCTCAACCACATAGTCCAGAGTCCTAATAATGAAAAATTCTGTGGGTTCTGCAGACAAGGGAGTATAGCAGAGAGGCATAAGCACTATCCTGTTTGTTTTTCTGGAAATGTTTTCAATTTCATTGCCATATTCACCTGCTTCCACTTTCATAGGCACATCAAGGCTTTGCAAATGTAAACCCTATACCAATACTTGCCTCATTAGCTGCTCACTCCCTCAACCTAACAATGATTCAGAATCATCCCCAAAATCATCCAATGTCACTACTATCACCATCCCATTCTTATCCACAAAAACCCCACAAATAACAATTGACAACAACAACAACCAATTCAAGAGTAGTAGAAGAGAAGCAATAGGGCTCGCCCTTGGTTTTGGCCTTTTCAGTGTTGCACTTCACTCACAATCAGAACCAGCTGAAGCAGCTGATGGACCCTGTGAACAATTTACAGTTGCTCCTTCAGGCCTCGCCTTCTGTGATAAACTTGTGGGTTATGGTCCCCAAGCTCTTAAGGGACAGCTCATTAAGGTAACAATTTAGGCATTTCATGTCACTTCAGTGCAAAATTTGGAATGACAGACATGATTGTTGTTTGTTGTTTGGAACAAAATCTGGTGGGCAGGCACACTATGTGGGGAAATTGGAAAATGGGAAGGTTTTTGATAGCAGCTACAATCGTGGCAAGCCACTCACATTTCGTGTGGGTGTTGGGGAGGTATGATAATTCTCTGTAATTTTTAGTCATAATCACATAGTTTCAAATTCTACTGTTCTTCTAAAGTT
Organism: Chamaecrista fasciculata; assembly: GCA_003254925.1. Lineage (NCBI taxonomy): Eukaryota > Viridiplantae > Streptophyta > Magnoliopsida > Fabales > Fabaceae > Chamaecrista > Chamaecrista fasciculata. The sequence goes on from QANZ01017486.1 coordinate 83,252, forward strand.
GAAAACTTTAAATATCTCATTAAGCCCATTAGAAGATATAGTTAATAGAAATAAGTGGGGTCTGGATTTTCTGCTTTTTTTTTTTTGTAATTTTTGAAGATATACTGTTTAGTTTTTAAAATACAATTTTATACATCAATTAACAGCAATTAAGCAACAACACCATATTGTGTGGGAAAGGCTCCAGGTTTCATTATCACAAACAAACTTGTAGAGAGGGGTGATGCTCAAAAACAAAAATACCAGATGGTCCATACACAAATAAGTGACATAGCCTTGTGTGAAACTAACATAGAAATGAAGTATGAAGCTTAAATGAATTAATTTTACATTTATTTCTTTCACAAAAGTTTTTTAAAAAATAGCATGTAATTAAGTATTAAGGACTAAAATTTAAAAATTTTGCAGAGTAGAAGGTCTGATTTTAGAAAAAAAAATAGAACTGTAGGGACTAAATTAAGAACTTGAGTAAAGTATTGGGACCACATGATTAATTTTTTCCCATGTGAAACTAATATAGAAAGGAAGTACTTGATAGTCTTTGAAACATGGCATGAGAGAATACTAATATGATATTGGGGTATGCTTTAGTGATAACTAAGGATTTAACAGTCATGGTATTAATATTTGTCAAAAATTGGGATATCAAAATGAGAAATATGTTTTTGGAGGATCAAAATGTCTATTCATTTATATATATTATCATCATCAGCAGAATGGAGCAAAGATTGCTTTTGTTTTCTTCATGTTCTCAATTTCTCAGATTGTCATCCCAGAAAGCTCAGTCTGAGGATATGTACTATAGAGTGATGTGCAACAGATGTAAATTTTGACATGTCCTAGCTAGTCTGTCTGAGAAAATAAAACTATATTCAAATTTGAAGAGTAGCATTTTAAACTGTTTTTCCATCCTTCTATAAAGCTCTATTACAATTTCTATATATGAATACTTCACTATACAAGTCACCCATTTATAAAGCCATAACATGATATATCTTTTATGAAACTGTCATATTCTGAAATATATTATTCCTGAATCTTCTGTATATATAGGTTATCAAAGGATGGGATGAAGGTATATTAGGAGGTGATGGAATTCCTCCCATGCTTGCAGGTACTACTGCAACTTATGAATTTCTTGGTTTAAAAACATTTTTTTAAAAAAAAAACATGATATTGAACATAGAAAATGATCTTTTGAAGTGATGATCTTTGTGAAGAATGTGTTTGGAGGCAAACAAACAAAAAAAACAGTAACAATACCTGAAGTGAGTCAAAACGAGTTACGAAGTTCACAGAATCCTAACCTAAGATGATATTTTACCAGTAAACACCTAGAAAGTTTTTGTCTTTTCACAAAATGGCATGCATAAGTTGTAGAATGATTGATCTGTCTCAACATATACAGGAGGGAAAAGAACATTGAAGCTTCCTCCAGAACTTGGATATGGCTCAAGAGGGGCTGGTTGTAAAGGAGGTATAAGCACTCTTCATTTCCTTTTTTCTTTGCCATAACAGTAAATTAATATTTTAGTCCGTAGATTCATGACTTGTTACAAGCTACTGATTCTGCAAAGATTCATGACTAAAATATTAATCTGTAATCTTTTGAAATACTTGATTTAATCTGCAAAGATTCATGACTTGTTACAAGCTACTCATTCTTTGAACACCTTATCATTATACAACTCAGTTCCTGTAGGGACGAAATTGCAACAAGTCATAGATTTTCAGAGACTAAATGATAATTTAATTGTGTGATGAGCAGGTTCTTGCATCATTCCTCCTGATTCAGTGCTGTTGTTTGATGTGGAGTTCATCAGCAAGGCATGATTTGCAGAGTCACTAGCTAGTCATGGAATTTCAAACATTTTTTCTCTTCCTTTTTTTTTTTCCCTCAAAGCCTATCTTATATATATAATTCGTATAACAGAGGAATAAGAAAATATATAAATATCCTCTTTTTCTTTTTAAAAATATCCCTGATATTATCACATGCTTGAAATTAAATCCCTTTGGTCATTGACTCATTGTCACTTGTCAGGCTAACACAGTTTTATTTTAATATTTACTAGTAGCTTGGTGTAATATTTTGCTGACTTGAAAACAATCAAGGTTTTAAAAATTACACTAGACATTGAATCGACTGATCTACTAGTCCGATTTTTAAAACTTCGAAAATAACAAGCAGGAAACACCTATCATTTTAATTGTTTTTAAAAAAACATATTTTAAATCTGGACAGCAACTTGGATGTCCACCAGATTTGTTTTTTATTTAAAAAAAAATTGTCCAAATTCCAACATTATGTTGTATCAAATTATGGATTTTTCATTACCTAAAAAAAAATTATGGATTTTTTTTTTCTTTTCGTAAATAATTGTGGATGAGATTTGATTAATGATTTTAAATATTGATCTGTAAGTCTGATCAAATAAGTTTTTTTTTTGTAAAGTCATGGTAAGTTTTTTTTTTTTTTTTTGTAATCACACTCATAGGGATTGAGTACAGTACTAGTAGCATTAAGGTGTATTAAATTGAAAAATTTTCCATTCGTCCCTAAAAGCTAAAAGGGCTAAATTGCATGAATCAGAAAATAAAAATTAAAAAAAAAAAGAGTGAAAGAGTTAAAGTTTTGAGTAAAGAAAAGTTATGAAGTGAAAGCACTCTGTTTCATTCATTCTTTCTTTTACAAAGCAGACAAGGCAGACAAGGCAGCAAAACAACATGAGCCATTGTTTAGATATCTTTTTGTTTTGACCAAAAACATTCTCAAAAAGCCACTTGTGTTGAGTGTTTGTTACAAAATAATTTAACTTCATATCTATTCAACTCATTTTTATAATTAATTAGGTCATTAATCATTAATTAAACCCAACCCAAATCATGTGTCATCTCATCAACAAGTAACATACAACAATGCCCAAACAAATCACACCTACCTAAATTACCTTTCTTTGGTCTTAGTTTGAAGTTTGATGTGGATATAAATACATTATATAAACATTTACCATCCCTCTATATAAATTTAGAAGCATGTAATTATGATGAAATAAAAGCTGCCAAATAATGCATTATGAGGAGATTGTCAGTTTTGCAAATGAAGATGGAGGCATTGAAATGAGAATAGGTACAAAGCAAATGAAAGAGATGGAAAGAGACAAAGGGAGAAGCAAAAGCATATAAGAAGTGAAGAATGGAGAAGATGGTTTTGTTTGAGTTTTTAAAAGAAAAGAGACAAAAGGAGATAAGGCTATTTTGGGTAATTGAAATCTCAAGGATATTGACCCTTCTTTCAAATGCTGCTTTGGATGCCAAATCTCCTTACATTATTTACCTTTTTCACACAGAACAACAAATATTACACCTTTTTTTGGGTGGTGAACTTTCTCTCTCTTCCTCTTTATCTTCTCTCATCAAATTTTCACTTTGGTTTTTCTAACACTTGCTTCTCCATCCTCTTTTAGGATATAAATATGATTGGCTACTAAATGTTTTCTTTTTACTATACTTACTGCTTGGACTTGTCCCCAAAAAAAATAGAGTAAAAAGTATAATTGAGTTAACTATCATTCTAGTTCCTAAATGTTATAAGTGTTATTAGTTTAGTTGTTAAACATTTAATATAATAATTGATCTAATATTTAAGAATTCGTGGCTTTTTGTAATTTACTGAGTGATTAGTTTAGTTTTTTTTTCAATTTCTTACAAATATTCTTTAATAGAAGTAATCCTGAATGATCGAGACACGGTCAAATACTAAATGTAGACATCTTTTTTATAAAATATTAGAACTTGAGTTTAACACATTGTGAGAAACTAGTTCCTTGTGTTAAATCTAATGTCATTGGAAAAAATTGTTATAAATGTGACTTAATATTGTGTTATGCATGACATAATTAAATCAAATACGGAGTTTTTTTTTAAATCTACTCTTTCTTTAATTTTTCTCAGAGAATAAATATCTAAGGATTTGGAACTCTCTAATTTGTATGCTTTCCAAGATGATATAAAAGTTCAATTTCCTTGATGGTATATAGCATTACCAAATGCATTTCGTCATAATTATTTCCTTTAGAAAAATAATTATTTTGAGAAATGCTTGTTCTGTTGTTCAAGTGGTTAAGCTTTATAATTAACTTCTAAGATGTAATTTTTAAGTTTAATTACAATATGGCTCCTCGTCATCAACAAAAGCTCCACAAGCTACACTACAAGTTTGAATCATTATGTCCCAAACCTTTTTATCTATTATCTCCAATTCCAACACTCACACCACCATATGCATCACCATCACACAATTACCTCCTTTTTAATTTAATTACATTTCATTATTTATCATTTATATGATATAATGAATGTTAAATGTCTTTGTCATCGGCTAAAATAATCATATTTAATTTTCCCAATAAAACTTATTAGAATTTTGTCATTAGATTTATTAAATATCGAATAATACATAAATTCATAAGAAAAAAAATAAAAATTAATATAAATGTAATTATTAGATCCTTGCCATATATTTGATGATAATAGAGAGGCTTAATCCGACATAAAATATGCCAAACTTAAAAAAAGAACGTTTAAAAAAAAACATAAGACTAGGGTACCATATGTGAAGATGGAAAAAGAAAAAAAAAACACATAAAATTAGATTAATTAACAATACTGTTTAAGTCTCCGCTTACTAATTATTAATCAGTCTTTTTTATGTCATTCAAAACTCATCTCATCGGGATGCTCATAATCATTTACCTAACCCAACGTGTTAATCAATTTGTATAATTGACCAATAATACATATATAAACAATAAATAAATTTGAAGAAATATCTCTGTGGACTTAATTAAAAAGCATTAAGCATATAGATGTGTGGAATGAAATGATGATGAGATATATATATATATATATATATGATAGATATATCGTCATGTTAAATGATTGGCAGGAAATTCATGATTGTCTCGCAACAATGATAGTGATACACTGTACTGATATGGAAATTAACTCTTCTCATTTCCAACCCCTAAAACCATCATCTAAAAACCCCAACAAAAAAAATTAATAATAATACAACCTTAAAAAAAAACTGAAACCACAAACCTCACCGTAATTGATACACATATTTATATATAATATATATATATATATTGGTTGGTAAAATTGAATTAATTAATTAATTACCTGTTTGAAATGGGATTTGGGCCACTGGGTACTTCATGTGCACTGTCATTGAAGATCCTCTTCTGCCACATCTCTCCACGACGTCGTTTCTTTGGAAGCAGACCACGAGAAACATGGATGTCACTAAAGTTGTCGTTGTTGTTGTTGTTTGTGGTGGCGGTAGTTTCTGTCGTTGTAAGTACATTTGGTGATGAATTATTATTATTAGTAGTGGCGGTAGGAAGCGCCATGGAAGAAGACAAAGTGGTGAAGTGTGATGATGATGATAGGAAGAGGAAGAAGATGAGAGTACCGATGAAGGAGAGAAATAATGCTGCATCACCAGCCATGCAATTCAAATAATAACTTAAAAAAAAGAATAGGAATTGATTAATTAATTATGATAAATATGATTCAAGCTATAAGGATGGATATATTGTAGAGAGAGCATGCATATAGGTTAATAGGTAATGAAGAAAAATGATTTTTGAATTTTTGAAGGGTGTAAGATGGTGACTGAGAGAGGGTAATGTTGTGTTGTGAGGAAGATACCTTAGCTTGTTGCAGGGTTTGTTATAATGAAAAAGGGCTTCAAACTGAGAGTGAAGGGATAAAAGAGAAAAAAAAAGTCTAGCTACCTCCTCTATTTTTTATTTTCTTTTTAAATTTTTAATTGATTGATTAATTGAGATTGTAATTTTTGGGGAATGGAGTCGACTCTACTATTGAAATAGTGAAATGTGAAAAGAGGAAAAAGAAAGAAAGCAGAGAGAGGTTGGCACTTGGTGGGCTCCTCAACTCTGTGACTATGACCTTGTGTTGGGTATTGTAAGGCACAATATGAGAGATATACAAGTAACCTTATCAAATATCAATGTGTTCTATACTTCTATCTACATGCATGCGGTGAAATTATAAATATAAAACTAATTAATTAAGCCTTAATTACTAACTAATTTATATAGATATATAATAAATATCTCATCTTGGATATCTTTCAATTAAGATATGTTCACTCTAACCCAAAAAAAAAAAAGTACCAATACAACTTGGTTGATAGTTTTTTTTTATAATATCATAAAAATCACAAAGAAAAAAATGGTGAGCTCTAACAATAGGATAACGAACGGAAACACTATTACACAATAAACATAGGATGTTGGGACCCCATTAAAGAGGGGTTCCCTTAGGCACGACTGTACATAACATAGAAATCACACTAGGAAATGGTGGACAATTAACTAGAACAGCAGGTGCTATAGCGAAACTGATTGCAACAAAAGAAAAATCGGCCACATTAAAATTACCTTCTGAGGAGGTATGTTTGATATTCAAAAACTGCTCAGCAACAGTTGAACAAGTGGGGAATGTTAGGGTAAACCAAAAAGTTTTGGTAAAGCCAGAACTAAATATTGACTAAGTAAGCGTCGTGTAGTAAGAGGAATAGTTATGAACCCTATAGACCATCCCCATAGGAATGGTGAAGGGAGGATCCCAATTGGTAGAAAAAAAAAACCCACAATTCTTTAAGGTTATCCTGCACTTGAAAGAAGAAGTAAAAAAAAAGAATAAATATCGTGATAATTTAATTCTTGGTCGTTGTTATAAATAGTAGAGTAGAGAAAATCGAATTTGTTTCTAAATATAACCTTGTTATAATATTAATGCAATATTTATAAAATATATATAATAAAAGAGTAAAAATAATATATATCATACAAGTCTAAATATAATAAGTTGGATACAATTCATCTCAAATAACTCGACCTTCAACTAATAACCAAATCAATCCCCACATTAAAATTCAACAAATGATTTTTACAAATATATATGTATATAAACAATTATCATCATTCACACACCACTTGAGTATTTCAAATGTAGTAAAATTATCCATATGTTTTATTTTGAAAACAAAATGCTCACGTTAAAAAAAGCAAAGCACTAAAAGTCAAAATATTAAAGCCCAAAACATCGCTTTATTGTAAAAGAAAATAAGGTGTGGCTAACAAATAAACAACAGCCTTTTTAACAAATGGTACTGGGGATCGAAAGAGAAAATAGTGAGTGATCAGAGGGAGATAAAAATAAGAATGCATAATAGAGTTTCACTTTAATAAGACTTAAATATTTATATTTCTCTCTTTTAAAAAGTAAAACAGTGAATTTTGGGAATAAATAGGACAGTGAAGACTCACGGAAGCAAGGCAATGGTTCCCTAAGAAGAGTACCAAACAGAGACCACTTAACATACACAATATGGATAAAGTCAAATAAATCTTGGATTTTTGGATACATGACAAAATTCAAAAAGAAATGGGGACTCATCATGTAAATATTTAATTCATAAACGTCGATTTTAAACAACGTATATTACTTCCCTGTTTAATATTACTAGCAGCAGTATATGTATTTTTATTTTAAAGTCATTATTTTCATTCTCAAACTTTATATCAATTTTTAATTTCATCTTATTATTAATTTTATCTTCAAAGTTTTACATTTTAGTCAATTTTATCATTTAACTAACTACTTTTAATAAATTGACAATAGGCTCCATCGTATTTTTTTAATTTGAGTTAAGATTTTAATTTTTTTCTACTATTTTTGTATTATATGTCATTAGTTACGTAGAATCTGTCATTAATATTTGACTAAAATTAGAGCAAAGGATGATCAAAATATAAAATTTGAGGACAAAAGTAATAATAAATAAACATTGAGGACAAAAATGAAAATTAATATAAAGTTTGAGGATAAAAATATTACTTTTGCCTATTTTTCTATATACAAGTAGCAAACTAGCAATGTATGTATGTGTGTATGTATAAATATATGTCAATGAGCCTAAAAAAAACTAATAACTAAAGGAAAGGGTAAACTAAAATAAAACCTAATAATTAAAAAGTGATTTTATTTTCTAAGTATATGATGATGTGTTATTATTGTTACTAATTTAGTATATAATATATAAAATAAAATAAAAAAAAAACAGCCAAGCTTTGGGCTAAGTTTGAAAAAGCACAAGTCTAGCCTGTATTTATTTGGGCTTCATAAAAAAATGATTTTGTTTTTGTGGACTCCTATTTTCAAACTAATTGAATTTGTATCAAACAGGACTAATTGAGTTGATGAACACAAAATCCAATACTACAACGACATATTTGCAAAATAATGAACAAAGATTATACAATTTTCCTGTACAAAGTCGTTATTAAGATCTAGAATGTGCTGTCATTTGCCATATTGAGCTTATAATACCAGCAATAACGCCATATATTCATTTTACCACTCTCTGGTAGCAGTTTTTAATCATACGCATTCATTAATACTACAAATTCTATGTTAAAAATCACTCAAATGTCACTCATAAACAGCACACTAAGTTATACTTAGAACTATTTCACAACACCCCACACTCTCCTCAGATTCTGAATAAATTTGAAAAGCATATCATTAGTGAAAAACAAAAACCCCCCAAAAAAGGAAAAAAATCACTTGATTTGGATTCAAGAATTGATCATCATCTTGTCAAAGTCCACCACTCTGTTGTTCAACACATGGAGCAGAAGATCGCAGGCTTGGCGCGACGAAGGCCTCTCCTGCGGCGTTGTTTTGGTGCATTGCAACGCAATCTCGAGCACTTGCAAGGCTGCAAATTGCTGTGCAGGCAGAAGGAGAGGCCTCAATTGAGGATCAATGAGTTGATCACCATTATCACTCTCTATCTTCAGTTCCACCCATCTCACCATATCCATGTCTCCTCCAAATTCTTCATCTGTTGGCATCTTCCCACTCACTAGCTCCATTAGCACTATCCCCATGCTGTACACATCGCTTTTCTCGCTTGCCTTCATTGAATATGCACATTCTACACACCACATTCAAGTACACTTGTTAGAGATTATCATTCATAATCATACACTATGTGTTTTGACTTTGACAGGAATCAAGTTTGTGACTTTTTGGAATTGGATTATCTAAAGTATACAAGAGATAAGAAGAGACAGAGAAACCAAGTTTAGTGTGTATGTAGAACCCATTATCTATCTATCTCACTTTATCAAACTTAACCACTATCTTAGTTTAGAGTATCTAAACCCAAATTCTATATGGTTCAAAAAAGTACCTGGAGCAATGTAGCCAAAAGAGCCAGCAAACAGAGAATTGGACTCAGTATTGGACTCATAATTGTCCACAAGACTGAGTGATTTTGCCAACCCAAAGTCTCCCAAATGAGCCTCCATTTTTGAATCTAGCAGAACATTGCTGGATTTGATGTCTCTATGAATAATGCTAGGCACACAATCATGATGCAAGTACTCCACTCCTTTGGCTAATCCAACTGCAATCTTCATCCTTGTTTCCCAGTCTAGAACACTTCTAGTTTTACTCCTATTTGCTTGCTTATCATGAAGCCAATCCCACACACTCCCATTCTCCATAAACTCATATATCAGTAGATTCCACCCTTCTCCTCCTTTGCTTCTGTTTCTGCTGCTGCAATATCCCATCAGCTTCACCAGATGCCGATGCCGGATCCTCCCGAGAGTCTTCACTTCTCTAATGAAGCTTTTGTTCAACAAAACATCATCTTTTCCTGAGATTCTCTTCACAGCCACTGTCTCTCCACTTGCCAATTCAGCTTTGTAGATTGTCCCAGAACCTCCTGACCCTATTATGAACTCGTCACTCAAGTTGTCTGTGGCCTCCATGATGTCCTCCCACCGCAAGTCTCGCTTCCCAGCGGTGTTTAACCGGAACAATGGCCTTCGTTGATTGGAAGGAGATGAAGACGACTTATAGTAGGAGTAAACCCGGGTCAATTCGCGGCTTTTTTTGGAGAATTCTCGCTTGTTTTTCATGAACAATCTCACTGCAAACATTAGGATTGCAATTGCAGCTAATGTTGAAAGTGCTGAGATGATCACTACTGATAATTTAGTGAGGCCCAATTGGTTGTGGCTGCTTGAAATACTATTGCAATGCACAAGAGGATTTCCACAAAGATGAAGGTTACCTTCAAACGACTTAGCTGGCCAATGTGAGAATTCCCTATCTAACTCACCTTCAAGGCTGTTGTAAGAGAGATCAAGCTTTCCCAAGCTGCTCATTTCACCAATCTGTGGAGGGACTTTCCCGGTGAGACGATTGTGCGACAGATCAAGCTCTTCCAACATTGACAAACTCCCAATGGAAGCCGGGATGCTACCCGTTAGATTGTTGTAACTGAGGTCTAAAAGGCTCTGCAGATTCTGTAGTTTCCCAAGCTCATTTGGGATCTCACCAGTGAAGCTGTTTCTGGACATTCTGAGCTCATAAAGCTTGCTCAACCCGCCTATCGCCGGAGGGATCGGTCCCGAGAAGCTGTTATTGTCAATGTTGAGGACATTGAGAGATGTGAGATTACCAATATCAGATGGTATACTTCCATTTAGAGAATTCCCATTCAGAGACAGAACCAGCAATTTAGAACATGTGAATAGCTCTAGTGGAAGATGACCTGAAAATTGGTTGAAAGATAACTTAAGTTCTCCCAAATTAGGCAAGCTTCCAAGCCATGATGGAATTGGACCAGATAATGTATTATTGTTCAAATCAACATGAGCTAGCTTGTGACACAAGGAAAGCTCAGCTGGTAATGGTCCAGTGAGAGAATTTCCCGATAGGTCTAAAAGTGAAAGGTCTTGAATTTTCCCTAATGTCCTCGGAATCTCACCGGAAAATCTGTTGTTGCCTAATCTAAGCCTCTCAAGGGATGGTGAATTCCCTAACTGGTGTGGAATCTCGCCTTCAAATTCATTGTTTGTGACATCAAAAGATAGAAAAGAATTAGAGCTGCACAACACAGATATGCTACCATTCAATCTGTTCTTTGAAAGATTCAACCTTGTCAGATTCCTCATGTGTATCAATTGGCGAGGAAGACTGCCTTCAAGTGAATTATTATAAAGCATGAGCTGCTCTAAATTTCTCAAGAATCCAAACGATGAAGGAACCAAACCTGTGAGATGATTATCTGCTAAATCAAGAATGGTGAGCTTATCGCAATTACCCAAAGTGGAAGGAATCTCACCCACAAGCTCATTCTGTCTGAGGTGAAGAAAGTTCAAATCTTTAAGCCTTCCTAAAGTGATAGGAATCTCCCCACTGAAATGGTTGCCGAAGAAATCAATCATCTGCAAGCTTGAGCAGTTTCCAATCTCCATAGGAATCACCCCAGTGAATTGATTATCATAAAGATAGAAAATTTGAAGATTCCCAAGCATCCCAATCTCTCTAGGCAGAGGACCATGTAAATTGTTGTGGAACAAAGCTAGTGTCTGTAAATTACTGAGATTCCCAATGGAGGGAGAAATTGAACCCATTAAAGTGTTGTTGTGAAGCAAGAGATCAGTTAAACCAGATAACCCAAAAATCTCAGAGGGTATTGAACCATTCAGAGAATTGTTAGATAAATCAAGCTGTTTTAGTGATTGACATTGGCTTAACTCAGGTGGAATCTCACCAGAAAGTTCAGTATCCGACAACATTAAATGCTCCAAACTTGTGAGATTTGAACATAGTGATCTTGGTATGACCCCAGAAAGAGGATTCCCAGAAAGAACCATGTATTGCAACAAACCCATGTTTCCAAATTCCTCAGGAATCCCACCAACGAGCTTGTTGAACGAAAAGTCCAGACTTTGAAGACTACCAAGACGACCTAATGATGTAGGAAGACGACCCTCGAGCTGATTCCCCATGAAGTTTAGATAACTGAGCTGACTGAGATTACCGAGTTGACTCGGGACCTCCCCTGTTAAACTGTTATTAGCAAGGTTGAGAATGTTCAGATTCTTGACCAGGCCGAGTTGACTCGGGATGGACCCGTTGAGCTTATTGTTGGCGAGGACCAAAGTGGTGAGTTCAGAGCAGTTTCCCAACTCGGCCGGAATCGGACCCACTAACTCATTATCTTGCAAAACCAGAAGTTGAACTCGGCCGAGTCGACCGAGTTCCGGCGGAATCGACCCGGTGAGTCCACAAGACGCCAAACCAAGAGTCACCAAGTTTCTTAGATTCCCCAATGACGAAGGAATCTGACCCGTCAACGGGTTATCGCCGATTTTCATGACTCGGAGACTCGCCAGCGAGCCGAACTCAGTGGGGATTTTTCCGGTGAGCTCATTGGAGAAGAGAAACAGAGACTCCAAAAAAGTGAGATTAGAGAGACTTGGTGGGATGGAGCCATTGAGGCCGTTGGATGAGAGATCGAGGAATCGAAGGGTTGAAAAGAGACCGAGTGAAGGGGAGATTGACCCAGTGAGTGACGAGTTAGTAAGGTTGAGTCCGACCACCGTACTCACTGAGTCTGACTCGCCGCCGCATGTGACGCCTCTCCAACTACAGAATTCTGTGTTGTTCTCTGACCAATCGCTCAAAACGCTTAATGGGTCTTCTAAAAATGATTTCTTTACCTCCAAAAGCAATCTCAACGTTGAAGAATGATGATTTTGATGATGATGATGATGATTGCCATGGCAGAGGACTAACATGAAGGTGAGGAAGAAGAAGAAGCTCACTATTCTGATTCTCACTTCCATATTTGGGTGAAGTGAAGTGAAGTGAGGATGATGATGATGATGGTGAATGATGAGTAATGAAAGACTAAGAAACTTGACAAATTGAGGTGGTTGTTAATAATAACAATGAGATTGCATTTGCATGGTTGGGTTGTGATGTCTTGAAGTGTGTGTGAAATGGTATCGATGGATGCATGAGTTGGTGGGAAGAAATTAATGGGTATGGGAAGGATCAAAGCGGTGGCGAATGTGAGAGAAAAAGAAAGGAGTGAGTTTGAACGAGAATGCTACAAGTAACAAGTGTGTCTCTGTCAGACTAGTACAAGAAGATTGCCATTAATGTGTTGCTGTGGAAAGAGAAAGAGATATAAGCAAGGTGATCTCTCATCATCAATCTTACTTACTTTGGAAATATAAGGACAAAGTCAAAGTAGAGCAAATTAGTAAAAAGGTGGTTTAGTAATAAATGTGAAATGAAACCTAGGATCAAAAATAAAAAAATAAAAAAAAAATATTTTTAACTTAATACATGATTTGTACGATGATTAATCTTATTCGAGTTAAGTAAGACTTTCTTATATAATTTGAGTGAAAAACGAAAGAGACCTTCTTTTATGAGTGGGGGGGGGGGGGGGGAGGAGGGCCCGATCATTATTAAGATGTTATCTGAGAAAGATCATATAAGAAACAAAACTCTTTTATCTTTAATTAAATTTGAATAACTTTTTAACTAATTCATCCATATGCTTAATGGTTAAGATGAAATCTTTAAATGACATTAGAATGATATATAACTTCTTAATTATATGGTTGTTATAAGTTATCTTAATAGAAATATGGTATGTGATAAATTTTGTATGATCAATTTTTTTTCAAGAAGTATTAGGGTTTAGGAAGTAGGATAGTGTAAGATTAGAATATGAATAGAAAGTGGTGAAGATAAGGGATTAGATGAGAGAAGGTATACAGTGGTTGGGGGAAGAGAGAGTGATAAATAGTTAGTTGTGAGGATACTTAAATTAGTGTCGTAGCTGAACACGAATGGCACCACTAAAAGAAAGTGAGCAGTTCAATTACCCTTTTTTGCTTCTTTTATTGCTTCTCTTTTCAACTTTTTGTTTTTCATTTCGATTTGGAAGATTTTTTATAAGTCTAAAAGGCATTAATTATGATGGATGGGAATTAAAATTAATTTAGAGAGAGATATGTATTTTTGAAATGCGATTTGGATTTATTTTTCGACAATCTTAATCAGATAAAAAAATTCATAAAAAATAGTAACAATTAAAAATTTGTGTATTAATTAAACACATAAGTGATAAGTATGTCATTCTAAACCTCTTACTTCTAAAATTATCTTTTCATTTCGAGTACTAAATCCTTTCTAAACGTGTATAAGAGTTATGCGTAAGGGTGAGTATCCGGACCCACGAGCCTACGAACCCGCAGAAACCAATCCAACCCGCAGTCATGGGCTGGTTTGGGTTGGGTTCGCGGGTTGGGTTAGGTTCAAAATTCTCAACCCGCACACATGCGGGTTAGTTTGCGGGCTGGAGGTTTATGAATCCAACCCAACCCGCAAATATATAATATATATATATATTATATATTTATAATTAATTACTAATATATATATACATAATATTATAGAGTAAACTAACAATTCTGTCATTGATAGATCACTGAGCTAACAACTCGGTCCTTGAAAGATTGAAATGTATAATTTAATCTCTGAAAGATTAAAATAGTATACTAATTAGTCCTTTTTATGGACTAAATAATATACCGTTTAATCTTTAAGGGGCCAAAAAGTATACCATTTTGATCTTTCAGGGACTAAATTGTATATTTCAATCTTTCATAGACCAAATTGTTAGTTTACTTTATATATTATATATGATGCACTTTGCCTAAAAAGTTGAAAAAGAATCTTTTATTTTGTTGTTGAAAAAAAAAATTCAACCCGCGGGTTCAGCTCGCCCCAACCTGGTCCGCACTCACCCTAGTTATGCGTACTTGTAATTGAGATGAAGTTTTTTTTTTTTTTTACATTTTATCCTTTTTGTTCATATTCATTATTGAGCTTGGTTGGTAAGAGCTGGAGCTCCTAATGAAAGTGTATGTATGAAAATTAAATGAGTTTAGCTGGGCACTACTAGTTAAGGAGACGATAAATAACATTGGTAATATAAAGTAAAAGTTAATAGTCAGATTAATGGAGGAAGTAAGAGGTTAAGAATGACATACTTATCCTTTTATCCTTTTTGTTCATATTCATTTATTTACTTTTTATACCACCAATATTATTTAAAGTACTGTATTGATTAGATTAACTCAAATTAAATAAATGAGAGATAAAAGAGAGAAAATGGAGGAAGCTCTCTCTAGAGTCTAGTCTCAATAACTCCTATATAGGCTATACCATTACTCTGTACATTAAAGAAAATGGCCAAAGTGCAATATTGGTCCTATAAGTTTGCATGAGTTCCCAGATCAGTCCTATAAGTTTTTTCGTCTCAGATTTGGTCCCATAAGTTTGAAAAATTCTCACCGTTAGTCCTATCGATATTTCCGTTAAATTTTTTCCGTTAATGCTGATGTGGCATGATGACTGGGATATTGAAGTGGCAAATTTAGATGATGTGGATAAAAGAAGGACTATTATGCAAAAACTAATAACATTTTAACAACAATAAAAAAAAAAAAAAAAAGACAACTCCAACTGCGATTTTCTTCCCAAAATTTGTTTTCTCAGAAAATGTTCGAATCCAAGGTCGCGATTCAGCCATAACCACTATTCCACTCCAAATCGGTGAGATCCTCCGGTGATAATGAAGCCGAAGGCCGTTTCGCTTCGCCGACATGAAGAAACTCATAAAGTTCTCTCAATTCCTCGCTTCTCTGAAACCCTATTTTCTCCGCCGCCGCCGCCGTCGATTGCACCACCGTCGTCTTCCTCGTCTTGATTTCGCCATTGTAATACCCTTCTTTCCATTCCAATCCTCTGTCGTTAACGAAAACGAAATTTAAAGAAGAGAGAATCAGAATCAGAATTACAATTTGCTTGCGGTTTTCACTTTTCACGTTCGTTACTCATTTTTCTAGCTCAATCAGGGAGAGAATCAGACTCTGATCATAATTCACAAAATTATACTTTACATTTTTATAATAATTTGCATTACTTTCTCTAAATCTGAGCCCCAATTAACCTGATTCAGATGTATTCATTCTTAACCAGAAATTGGAAACTTCATCAGTGTGTACAATTATATATATATATATATGTATGTATAAGATGATTTTGTACCCTTGTTTGGTGGTGGAAGAATTCCAGAAAATTCCATAACTCCATACTGCTTCTACAGCGCGTGGATGAGGAAGTGGAATAGTGGTTATGGCTGAATCGCGATCTTGGATTCGAACATTTTCTGAGAAAACAAATTTTGAGAAGGAAATCGCAGTTGGAGTTGTCTTTTTTTTTTTATTATTGTTGTTAAAATGTTATTAGTTTTTGCATAATAGTCCTTTTTTTTATCCACATCATCTAAATTTGCCACTTCAATATCCCAGTCATCATGCCACATCAGCATTAACGGAAAAAATTTAACGGAAATATCGATAGGACTAACGGTGAGAATTTTTCAAACTTATGGGACCAAATCTGAGACGAAAAAACTTATAGGACTGATCTGGGAACTCATGCAAACTTATAGGACCAATATTGCACTTTGGCCAAAGAAAATTATTAAAAAGAACCCAACAACTAATTGTACTTTCCCAACGTAACACTTATTAGAATTTACAAAGTCAAAGGAGTCCCCACACAAGTTAATGTCATTCTCACGCAAGCCACGCCCCAAGTTTCAATTCCCACACAAAATTACATAATTCTGTGTTGTTTATTCTCATTCTTTACATTTTTCTCCTCTATATGTTTTGAGAATATAAGTGAAAAAAGAAATAAATAAAGAGAAAGGATAAGTTATAGAATATATATTATTATTTTTTTGAGTATATATACTCAAGAAGGTGGAAATCCACCATTTAATTAAGGGATCAAGTGATGAATAACTACTGTGTCGCACTCATGTGGTTTCTCACTTTCTCTTTTTTTCTTTCGTTGATTCCACAAAAAAATATCAATTTGAATCCTCTATAGTACTATAAGGGTGTAGTGCTGAAAGAAAAATAAATAGAGTAGAGAGATAAAATGTCAATGAAAACTATTTTCTCTCTCTACTTGTTCATTTTTCTTTCAACATTCAACACTATACTTATAAGACACACTATAAAGGATTTAAATTACAAAAAATACATGAACAAAAAATGCAGAAACTTCAATCGCGTTTATTCTTATATTTTATATTTTATAGGAGCACAACACAAACAAGAAAAAGAACATGAAAATTCCATGCAGTGGTGTGGGGTTATCATATTTTACTATTTTCATATCAAATCTCATTGGTTTCAGCTACCAAATCACAATGTCGTTTTGTAGCGTTTCGTCTTTGCGATTGGGATAGGTTTGCATGTTTTTATAAGTAATATATATAACCCTTTTGCCTACTCCAAAAGCTTTAGTTTATTTTTTATTTTTTTTCTGCTTTGTCCACTCAATTATGTTACTCTTATCCTAATTAATTAATACACCAAATATAGTTTCTTACACGCTTTCGATTTTGTTCATGACGATGCCCAATGCAAGTCCAAAGTTACATAACAATTTTAATTTACACGGATAGGTCAAAGCCCAAAGGCTTTTTGTTTTAGGCAGAAATGCGAATTTGCTCTTATAACTTTGCTCAAATTCCCAAATCAGTCTTATAACATTTTTTGTCTCGAATTTGGTCCTGTAACTTTGCTCAAGTTCCCAAATCAGTCCTATAACTTTTTTTGTCTCGAATTTGGTCCTATAAATTTGCTCCAAGTCCCAAATCAGTCCTATATCTTTTTTTGTCTCAGTTTTGGTCCCATATGTTTTGAAAACCTCCCATCATTAGTCCTCCATCTATTTTAAATTACAATTTAGTCCTGAAAACTTCAAGTCCCTTTCACTTTAGTCCCTGACTATCAAAATGAAAGTGAAAGTCCCATATGTTTATGAGTTTCTTGGCAATTTCCGTACGTTTTCCATTTCATTTGCTTTAATTTGTGTGTTTTTTTTTTTGCATTGATATTCCATTTCATGAAGAATTTATGGATTAGGGACCAAGATATAAGGTTTGAGAATCTTCAGAAATGCTCTTTCATTTTCATTTTGATAGTTAGGGACTAAAGTGAAAGGGACTTGAAGTTTTTAGGACTAAACTGTAATTTAAAATAGACAGAGGACTAACGGTGGAAGGTTTTCAAAACATATGGGACCAAAACTGAGACAAAAAAAAGATATAGGACTGATTTGGGACCAAGAATAAAGATACGGGACCAAATTCGAGACAAAAAAAGTTATAGGATTGATTTGGGAACTTGAGCAAAGTTACAGGACCAAATTTGAGACAAAAAAAATTATAGGGCTGATTTGGGAACTTGAGCAAAGTTATAAGACCAAATTCGCACTTTGACCTTTGTTTTATAATGTTACTTGTAGCTCTTATTTGTACTAAAGATTTTTAGTATGGGTATACACGGGTCGGATTGAATTTTGATGGACTCGAGCTGGGTTATTGGGTCTGATTGGGTCAAATTTTTTTTTATTTAAATTGTTTATGTAATTTTTATATTCTTTTTAACGTGTGTATATTGATAAAATAATTAATTTAATGATGTTTTTATTAAAAAAGAAATTTAATTTAAATTATTTGTTAAAAAAATATTGATTTAATTAAGATTAAGTATATATTTATATACTTTTTCATATACAATTCATAAAAGTAATAATACATATATATTTTTATCGATTAAAAAAATATTTAGGAGTAGAAAATATAAATTTATATAGTATAATTTTTTAAAAAAATTTTAAAAAGTGACTATACCCCGAGTCAGGCTAGGTCTAGAAACACTAGTCCCGGACCTGATCCGAACATCTCGGGTTGGCCAGGTCTTAAACACCCCTAATTTTTAGGTTAAATTAAATTCTTTTAAAATATTCTGGATCAAACAACATTATTAGGCTAAATTACATATATAGTTGTTAAGGTGCTATTGTATTTTTTTTAAGTGGTACGTAATAGAGTAAATAGTCAAGTGTCATGTTTTATGAATTGATTTTTTTTATGGGATTGATAGTTATTATGATATTATCACACGTTGACCAATAATTGTTGAATTAAATGAGTACCACTTGATAAAAAATTAAAAATTATAGTAATTGTTAAGAAAAACATAATTATATTCATTTTTCTTAAAATAAACATAATTATATTTCATTAACATATCGTATAAGACTTTTAATTGCCGTGCCTTAATTATGATTTAATTCTATACTTAAATCTTATTAATAGTTAGCACTTCTATATTAATCGATAACTATTATCAATCAAAATTAATCACAAAATGAAAAATATATTATATTTGACACATTGATAAGGGTCTCTCTGACTAGCTTAAATGATCACCGATCTTAGCTAGTATGATGCCGTCTCCATTTAATATCTAATAAATATCATTTCTATTTTTTACTAACTTGATGGTCGAAATAATATTTCAATACTCAATTTTCGCCGTACTTAATTTGTTATCATTTATCAAGCACCACTTAAAGACGTGGAGTCCCAGAGTCACACCATTGATGGTGCTAAATTGTCTCATTTGGGAGATTATAATTCTTAATTAGTTTGACTAATTAATTTTCACCAACTACATATTTTCAAATGAAAAAAGAAATACCAAATTTATATGCTTGATCTTTACAGCAGTATTTATTATTTGAGAAGCAATGTTAATTCACCCATAATACAAGTAATTAAGCCTCTTTTCCAAACTAATACTATCCCTTGTAGGACTAATCAAAGTTCCAAAAATGTGTATATAAGAAAAATGGTTCACCAACAATATTTCCATAATCTTCTTACATAGAGTTCATTCACAAGAAAAATAATGGAATTACTTTCTTAATGAGACCAAATTGGAATATTTTAGTTGATTTCATAGATCATCTTCAATCCCGTGACAGATCACAATTATATTCTCAGGTTGTTACAGACAATATCTGTTTCTTTGTTTCGTGAATACAACAAATAGTAGTATCTTGACTTAATATATGACTGCTACGTACATGACAAGTGTTAGTAATTTTAATTTATTGACCTAACGATTCCATATAATTACCAAAATATTGATGATGTATGAGATATAAGAATACGTCCAAATCAGGAGGATGCATTACTTACTTGTGTTTGACTACTTCATTATAATACTATAGCAAACATAATGTAGATGCTCCTTCCAATCAAATATGACAAATAATATGAATTATATATATATTGTATAAGTATACTTGAAACACTTAATTTCATTTAATTTTTGTTTAAAAAATACTGACCCACATCCTTGATTATCGTTTCAAATATCATAATATTGATAGTACTTAGCATTATTAGGTGAAGATGGGCTAAGGTGACATTGACTCAATTTATTGGATTGTGCAGTCTTAATCATATTCAATCAATAAATTAAGGTTTTGACTCTATACTTAAACCCAGGGGGAGAATGGAATAAAATTTGAAATCCAGTGTTAAAAATTATAAATTTATTCCGAGTTGGGTTATTTGAAATATTTTACAAGATAAAGTATAAAAGAGATAAATAAAAATAAAGAGAGAAAGATTATAAATAAAACAGCTTAATTATTAGACTATGTGTCTACACTTCTATTCCATTATTTCTTTAAACTTCATCAAAGCCATACTAAATTTCTCCTTTAGTATCTGAATTTGTCACAAAATTACAATCTCTGAATATGTTTTTCTTGTCTTTAATTTATCACAAATATTGACATGAGAACTACATAACTAGCGTTTTTTTTTTAAAAAAAAAAAGTTCAAGACAAAAATATTTTTTTCAATATTTAAAAGCTAAATCGTAATTTTAAGACAAATTTAAAGACTAAAATATAAAATTTCTCTAAAAATTTCACAGACAACTGTTTTCATTAATTGCCAGCACAACGATTCGTTTGGAGTGAAAACTTACAAGTCATCCTTTTCAATTTAGAACCAGTTGAAATGTTGTTGTAGTTAACTATATCAAGCAAAATGCACCCAAAAACAAAAAAAAAAAACAAAAAAGAATGCATAAATTAGATGAGTGATAGTTGTTGTGGTGGCCTTACAGCTAATAAAGAAACTCGATTGAATCTATTTATTAATGAAGCCACAACCGAAGTCATTTTACATTATGAGTGGTTGCAGTCGCTTCAGTTCAAATTAGGTTCAACAGCAACATATGGCAGCATCACAAAATGCAGCAAAATGACAGAAAAAAAACTATGAATGACAATATTCAATCCTTGAGGACGCCTCCTAATCATCATCTCCATCTGCAATGTAACATCCCCAAATAAGTAACTATTGGACAAGGAAAACAATAAATAATTTGGAAGTTGGAAACACAAAAGAAAAGATTAACAGTGCTCATATAATTTTAGTCATAAATTATCAGTGAACTTGAATACATTGTCATACCTATCAGTATCTTTTTTTTTCATCATTTGTTGTACTATTCTTGGTGACATAAAGTAAAGCCTCTTCATACTGGACCGACTTTAATCATTAATTGGTCAAATATACATGTCCAAGAATGAGTGCCCGATTTGGCCCCAAAAAACAATAAAGAATGACAGAGGTTCCCAACAGGGCAGCATGCATGTCAGATAACACTTTCAGATTATTTTTTTCTTTTCATTTTCTTAACTGTTCCTTTGTGATTGATCATGTTCATTGAATCATCAAAGAAAGGGTAAAACCATAAGGAAATCTAAAACAGCCATATGAATACAGCAACATGAATACAAGACAAAAAGGACTTCAGAGGTTTATTTACTGATAAAATTATTATCAATCCTAGCAGAAATGGACTACTCTTCACCTTCATCTTCAATGTTATATAAAAGATAAATAGAAAATTTAAATTTAAATGGAGAGTAAAATTATTGTCAAGGAAATACATAATAGTGACAGTCTGCATATACTTCATAATTTTTTCAACATAAACATCTATAATCTACTACTCTCGTCAGATCAAGTTTGTGCAATTGGTTGTCATCAATTACATTTGTTCAACTTGCTTCCGCCATACAGTTGAATCGTGACTCACATTCCAGCCTTTTCTATTTTTTTTTTTTAGATTAAGAAGAAATCTTGTTGGTATAGAAGAGTTTACAACTAGCTAGAGGATAAGATATTCTCATACCAGAAGGAGAAAAGCTCAAAAGTCAAGACAGAACACACCACACATTAATTAAGGCCCTTCGTTAGTATAATAAAGCCATCCAATCAATCTCTTTGCAATAACGTGGATCCCTTAAAAAAGAACAACTCCATCCCAGAACATAATTAAAGGAGAAATTATGCCTTTGAGTAGGTATGCAAGCCTCTCCAAGCATACAAACCACAATTCCATAAACAGCAAGTTGCCACAAAGTTTTGTCTTACTTCTGAATTCTTATTACCAAAACCTTCAAATGACATTGATAGAAACTTCCAGAGTCTTTTTAGCCATTGCTAGACAAGAAATGAATGAGGCAAATTTTTTTTAGCTACGTATGCAAATGGGGAGAAAGAATCCCATGAGGCCACTGAACTTCAACATGATGTATGTTTATCTTTTTGTGTATTGTTGTCCAAAGTCCAAACAAATTTGAAACTTAAAGGACCTTTAGAATTCCATTTTAGCTTATCAAGAAGAAATTGTTCCCTTGTAGAAGAATAAGAAGTCACAACTCAAAATTCCAGGTAATAAATCACAAGAATTGCACATCTAACATTCTAAAGCAAGAGTACTCAAGATTCCTAGTAGTCTTGTAAATGATTCAAATACCCCTAAGAAGCACCCACTATTGCTTTATTCTGTCACATATGAAAATACCTGTACAGTATGGCTGAACTCATGTCCTATGTGTAATTCATTATCCTGAAATACTTCCAATTTCATCGGCCTAAGGGTACCTTGGTCTACTTGGCCTCTTTACAGTGCTCAACTATTGGAAATGTTGGAGGTATTCATTCGGTGACATGACAAAATGTAAGAAACTGATGAACTTTTACTTCATTTTGACTTTCGTTTTTATTTTTTAATTTATTTAATGATGATATCTTATCTTTTGCTCTTGCACATCGTTATTCTCTTGTCTTCTCCAGTAGTATGATTATCTTATCAAGAAGTAAAGGAACAAGAAGTCCCAGTAACCTAAATTATCACTGATAAGGAAACATGTAACATAGGAATACTCAATTCTTAAAGCGTAAGACTGATTTAAATTATTTAACATATAGATTATCATGAACATAAATTAATGGTAAGGAACTTATATGAGATCTATTATCGAAAAGCTTGAGTTACAACTTCAGCTCCATCTCTAATCAGCTTAGAATTCAAAGACAAAAGCTATTTAACGACACTTACTCACATAAATCAAGCTTCAATTTTATCACAAAGTGCTACAATGGGAATAGCCAAACAAGAGGGGCGGGGGAAGATGTGTGTTGGGGGCGAGCCAATGAGCCATACATAAGTAATGAACTAAATTCAATGCTACTAGTAAATGAACTATCAAATCACCAAAAATACGACAAAAAAATGCAATTAAACATTACATAACCAAAATAATCAGCTAAAGGAGCAGCTGGCGTTTCAAAACACCAAGAGCATAAATATTTTATTTGGTCAGACAGAAGATGATTATAAAATATTATCATTAAATCCTAAATGAAAAATAAAAACAGATAAAACCTAAGCCAAGACTGAGCTTTCCTACTTAGATTTGTCCAGGAAAATAACTGTAAAAGAATCACTGATAATTCAGTTCAGAACAGGAAAAACAAGCTATCAAAGAATGCATCTAAACATGTTTAAAAGTGCAAAAACAATGAAGTTTCTCCATGAACAAATTACTTAATGAAAAGTGAAAACTTCAGATGATCATTAATCAGTGGCAGCCCGACTGTCCTCCATATCTTGACCAATAGTCTATTTGACAAGTCAGTAATTGAATATGCATCCCTAGAAATAGACAACGCGTCACAGCATTTAAACCCTCGAATGTTCCTCCAGTTCTCATCTACCATTTTTAATTAATAAAGCAATCTAGGAGCAGCCAAAACAGCAAACCTACCCATATCTTATTTTTTCCCAAGGATGAAAACATCAAGTCCAAATCTTTGTCATTGTTATTAGCTCCTCTCAGCCAAAGAGAAGAAACAGAACACATAGATAACAAAGAAAAGATAAAGCCGATTGCTGTGAGTAAACCCCATAAAATCAAAGAAATAGTTGTGCATACTAGTTCAACAACCCAAAATCCCTATTTGATATTCATCTGAGAACAAGTCTAATAATCCCACAAATTCAAGGGTCACAATGGATACAATAACCAGAGAGCAGACACATAAGAGCCAAAAACCAATTAGAAAAGAGAATCAAAAAAAAAAAAAAAAATTCCATTTCTCAATAAGTTGCCAGTAGATCTTAAAGAAGTCAGCTTCTATCATCAATTCGCACCCAAAAACAAAAGGATCGGTCCTAACAATCGACGACGGAAATTAGGGAAAGTGAGAGACGAGGCAAACCTATGTAACGGCGCTCGTTGGCGGCCTTGGCTTTCTCGAGCATCTTGTCGAGGTCTTGTGCAAGTTTAGCATCCCATTGCACGAGCTGATTAACAAAGACAGAACCCAACCCCATGCCAATCACATGCTCCCATGGATCTGCAGGAAGGAAGCAAAAGAAAATAAGAGAGAAAGAAAATTGGGTTTTCTCGGGAAACAAACAGAAAATAAGGGTAGAAAATTACGTCGCATGTAAGGGAGTTTACGGAGGGCATTGGAGTACATCTGGGTACCCAATCCGAGCAAGGCGCCGAGCACCGTCGCACTCAATGCCATTTCTTCGTCTCTGCGTTTCTGAATCAAACTTCTCTACTCTCACTATTTCGATGATTACTATTCAGTGTCTCAGACCTCGCTGCGTATTTTTGCTTCTAAATATTTGTTGTATTACATTTTAGAAATATTTTGGAGAATGTCTTAAAATTTATTTTCATCTTTTGTCATTATAATATTTGGCAAAACACACCTTCGTGCTTGCGGTGATTTTTAGTTATGCCTCTAACGTTTTATTTGTGTCAGTTGTGCCCTCAATATAAAACGTTAGTTTCAATTATGTCTCCATCCGCGTTAGTGTACCTTTTTTTTTGAAACTTTTGAGCTTCGATCCGTGTTCATTCCAGTTTATTTTGATAAATGAGTTTATGGGTACTTATTTTTGACTCCTAAGGATCATTTTGCATATGGAAATTTTGAGAAAAATGCTTCGTTTTGATGTATTTCGTTTTAGTCATTTTTGGGTTCATCGAGTTCGATTTTCTTCGGATTTGGGGCTATTTTAAGCTTAATCTTTGAAATTGATCCAAGGAATCAAGTTTGTGATGTCCGAAAATTAAAACTCATATGAAATCTGATCAAAACCGAGCTCAAATCGTGCGAAAATGGTATTTTTTTTTGTGGATGATTGAAATTGGTGGCATAATTGAAACTAACGTTTCACATTGGAGGCTGAACTGACACAAATGAAACGTTAGGGGTATAACTGAAAATCACTGCAAACGTTAGGGGCACGAAAAGGTGTTTTGCCTAAATATTTTAATGGTTGGTATATATTTTTATAGTGATTTAAGTTGGTTTTAAACTATTGAAATTTATTTTAACTTTGAATATAACAAATTATAGTTATAATTAACTTTTAAGGAATATTTTTTATCTAATTGTAACACAACCAAAAAGATTAAAACAAGTATGAAGAATGAGTTATACATTTTACCGTTAAATAAGTCAAATTAGTTAAATCTCTTTCATAAGCATAAAAAGAAAAGAAAAGTTATATCTCTTTCATTTTAAATTAGAAATCATAACAGTTTTAAATTACTTTTAACAAGTTTTTCTTCTGTCTCGTAAGGAGTGTCAAGAAATTAGGTCTAATCGAACTCAAGATTGGGGTTGAGACCTTTTTCTTATATATAATTTTCACCTTTTGAGCCTAATTTGATCTCATTTGTTGACAATTTTAATTTAATAGAAAAATCACACATCAATAATAACTTGTAGTTCTGAATTCATCGTATTCAAACTTTAAATGAGATAATCACACATCAACTTTACTTGTTTGACTAGAAAATAGATAACCTGCTTTGTGAACTTTATTTTAACTTTGTCTGATAATGGCTTCAACTGAATAAATAAATACAAACAAAAAACAATTTGTAATTATAAAATTGTCGCATTCGAATTTAAAACGATATGAATATTTAGTAACCCGTGAATGGCCGTGATTAAAGTCAACTACTATGAAAATATATATAACTAATTTGAATATTTAAAATATAAATGAGAAAAATGAACTTGGAAGCAAAAATATAAGGCCAATTTAATCATTCAATCAAATATTTGTTATTGCTGGTAAAAAAAATATTAAATAGTTGCTTAAATATTTTATAAAAAATTTTCATATAAATTTAAAAAAAAATGACAATGGCTTTTCGAAAAAACTCTGTTAGGGTTGCTTCCTTCTCTAAAAGTATCTAAGATTGATTGTAATTGCTATCAGTTTAAGAGCTTATTAATACAGTTATACTGTTGGATTTGAATGATTTTAAAATTTTAAAATCATTCAACTCTGAATTACACTAATTTTTAAAATCATTCAACTCTGAATTACACTAATTTGTAATTGCTATCTAAGATTGATTTTAAAATCATTCAACTCTAAATTTTAAAGGATTTTATACTGTTGGATTTAACATTGATTGTAATTGCTATCAGTTTAAGAGCTTATTATTTTTTTTTTTTTGGTCATACTCAATTCAACATTGTGTTGGATCGCCCTGAATTGTTTAGGCCTGAATTGAAAAGGGAACCATCCACCTTCTTCTAAAATAAAAAACCGGACGGTCTATTTTTTTTTGTCAGGGTACAACTTCTATCATTATCCTGATTTACATTACAACATAACAAAGCAATCTGAATTTTAAAATCTAATAAACTATATTCTAAATTATGTTTGATGCTTTGAGGAGCGTTTTAGTTATTTTTCTAAATCATGTATCAATTTTTATGTTATCAAATCTTAATTTTGCCTTACTACTGTTTTAAGATATGAAAAGTTCAATTTGAAATAAAATTTGCATCTCAATTTTAAGCAATGCTATGTGAATGTGAACTACCTCAACGAAAATTTATGGCCATTCAAATAAAAAAAAAATTAAGAATTTTAAATTCAATAGTTTTTTTTTATTAAAATTGGATAAAATAATTTAATAACTGGCCTGAAATAAAATCTTTTGGTTACTTAAAATTCTTTAAATTCACACAATTACGATTTCAAATAATTTAGTCTTTGAATTAAATTAGGTAAATTTCTAAGTATATTTAAATTATAGATAGATTAGCTTACAATGACTTTTTTTTTTTTTATCTCTTAATGTTTAAAGGTGGAATTCGAACGTTGTCGATGTGAGGGCTTTATCGGTAGACAATCTGTAAGTACTCATAGAGCCTGGGTGTATGGTCTAGCTTTGGTGAACCCCGACCCAACTCACCTCAACTTTTACCATAAAAAAAAAAGACCAAATAAAAAAATTATTAGACTGTAATATTTAGCTTAATGACTTTAAAATCTATACAAATAAAACTTCAAATCTAACAACTAATATATAGTTAAAAGTGTAAATTTTGCAAGTGCCAAACAATTGATATAGTCAAATATATATTTACAAATCCTGGTTGATTTCTTTTGTGCAATATGAATGAGTTGTCCTTACATATCGATAGTTTGTCTTGCTTTGGTGAAATAGACTTATTAGCCTAATTTGTTTTGTTTATAAGATTTGGTATATATGTAGAATTTATCATATCTTTATTGTGAAAATATTTAATAAAAAAATAAAATACTTTTGAAAAGAGTGTATCATATAGAATGATAAGTTGTAAAAAGAATATATTAATTTGTCACTTAATTTGACCAGCAACCAATTGACCAGCGACAGATTTTTAAATAGAGTACAGATTCACAGAAGATTAGTCTTTGACTTATCAAGTTGGGGATATCTTTGGAAACAAAAAAGAAAAAAAAAATATATATCTATACTATATTATATGGCTCCACCCCTTATGGTTGGTCAAAAATAGTGAATTAAAAAATTAAAAAAAAAAAAAAATCACCACTCTCTCTCCCCACTCACTCCCCCCACTTCTTTAAAAAAATAAATGAATTAAAAAAATACAAAAAACAATTAAAAATTAAAAAATGTCACCACTCACTCTCCCATATGAGGTAATTTCAAATTGGTCCTAAATATTTTATTTATTTTAGATAAGTCTTACATATTTGTATAATTTCTCAAATTGGTCCAAACTTACTCTTTTATCAATATAAAAATTTAATATAATCTTCAACTTTAAATCAATTTAAACGTTACATGCATATTGGCGTGCCCGTTAGGGCACGCCAAGCCCCTAGTATATATATATATACACACAAGTACTTATCATTTTAAAATAAATCAAAAATTATTTTTGAAACATTTCTATTATGTTTTGTAACAAAATAAATGACAAATACAGATTAGTGTAATTCAGAGTTGAATGATTTTAAAATTTTAGAATATTTTCTTTAAATATCCAAAGAATTTATTGAACTTGCAAAATCCTTTACTTATAATTATAGTAATAAATCTAATGGAATCCAACAAAATCATTTCATCATAATTAGAGTCAATGCTAGTCCGAAGTGCATTAGATTATATATATTTTGATCCTAAATGTATGTTCTAATGTTCATTTTGGTCCTTTATGTTTCAAAATATTCAAATTGATCTTAAATGTTGGAAAAATATTTTATTTAGGTCCCAAACTATTGAAGTTGGTAAATTTTCTCCCGTCTCTCATTTCAAGTTCAAAAATACTTGTTAAGAGCAACTTGTAACTTTAAATTTGTTACATTCGAATTTGAGACAAGAGAATTATGATCAATTTTGCTTGTTTGACCATGAAACGAGCCATGATCGATTTGACCTTGTTTATTGACAACTCCAATTGAATAGCTCTGAACTCATCATATTTGAATTTGAAATAAAAAAAATATGATCATATGCAATAGTTTGAAATCAAAATGAAATATTTTACCAACATTTAAGACCAATTTGAACATTTTGAAACATAAAGGACCAAAATGAACATGAAAACATACATTTAGGATCAAAATGACCCTTTAACCTATATCATTTATCAATCAACTTTATTAACTACAGAATATGACATTAGATATTGTAAACTTTTTTCCAGGATTTTTTGGTGTATACGTCAGTATTTTCTAAATATGAGGCAAAGTTATCAAAGGGGGATTAGAACCTGGAGCTAAAGCTAGACCCCACAATCCCAAACAAACTAACCAAAAAGACCCTTTAAATTTAGCTACACCCCCTCTCTTCCAACAAAAATCAAAGGGATTAAAGAAATAAAAGGAAACTAGAAAAACAAAAAAAAAACTTAAAAAAACAAAAAAAAAGTACAAAAACTTCTTTAAACTTTAATAACTTTACGAAGAAAAATATATAAAATTTTAAAAGTAATAAAAGATTCATTAATTTTTTTGTTAAAATTATATTAAAATATATAGAAAATATTAATTTCTTTATTAAAAATATTAATAAAAGAGATCTTTTTACATGAAAATAGAAAGGCAAAAAATCTCCTGATGGTCCTGACGTTTGAGGTCAGTTTCAATTATGTCCCTAAAGACAATGGACGTGGGATAATGGCTGGAATCGCTTTATTTTGTATCAGTTATGCCCCCAACGTTTCACATCGGTGTCAATTATACCCTAAATTCATTTTTGTTGGGCCAAAGTCTTATTTTGGTCCCTCAAATTTGCTCAAAGTTCCGTTTTGGTCCCTTAACTCAAAGAATCATCATCTTCACTACCACCACCACCACCACCACCACCATCGGAAGCACTGTTCACCCGTCGGAAAAATTCTATTTTCACACCATCCTGAGCTCCGTTTTGTTCATTTCTTTCATGGGTTTTAATTACCGGACATCATACAATCGATTTCATGTATTAATTTCTAAGATTGAACTAAAAAACACACAAAAGGCGAAGAACACGGACCAAACACAAAGTTTGAAGAAAAAGCTCGGTTTTGGCCCAATTGTGTATGTTTCTTGAAATTAGTTGTTGGGGTTTTATTTCTGGAACCTAAGGATCATTTTCCTCAAACAAAGTTTGACGAAAAAACTCAGTTTTATGAGTTTTTCAAAACGGTCTAGTTAGGGTTCGTTTTGGTCCGTGTTCTTCGGCTTTTGTGTGTTTTTTAGTTCAATCTTAGAAATTAATACATGAAATTGATTGTATGGTGTCTTGAAATCAAACCCCGTGAAAGAGATGAACAAAATGGAGCTCAGGATGGTGCGAAAATGGAGTTTTTTTGGCAGATGAACAGTGCTTCCGATGGTGGTGGTAGTGTAGATGATGATTCTTTGAGTTAAGGGACCGAAACAAAACTTTGAGCAAAGTTGAGGGACCAAAATAAGACTTTGGCCCCAGAAAAAATTAAGGTTAGGGTATAATTGACACCAATATAGAACGTTGGGGGTATAACTGATACAAAATAAACCTTAGAGGCACGACTGAAACTGACCTTAAACGTTAGGGATATAAAGAGGTCTTTTACCAAATAGAAACTCTTGGATGAGTAAAGTTTACAAAATATTGTGCACGAATAAATAATTAGTGTAAGTGGTAAGTACTTGATATCATTATTTTAATTAATCATCATTTTTCTTTGTTTATATGATCTAGAGAAGACTAATCTCATTTAGTTAGGGAAATTATTTGGTTAGGAAAACAAAAAGTTTAAAATTCTCTCAATAATATTGAGTCTTAACATTAAATTTAGGTCATCTCACATAAGATGCTACCGGAGAGCGTTATATAAAAGTATTGTTTGATGACTTGATATGGTTTAAACAAACTGATAATGATGAAGTTATGTAGTTTGGTTTAAAAAGAAATAGTATATATAATTTGTTTAGTCCATTATTAAAAATTAGTATTGGATTGATTTGATGGAAAATTGAAAGATGGTTACGCGGGGGAAGTACTAAAAAAGGGGCAAAATTATCGGGGAGGAAGGTAAATGATAATTAAGGTTAAGGAAAGAGAGGAACAGGCATAACAAGAGAGAGAGGGTATTTTGGAGGAGGAGACACATGTATTCTTCTCTATTCTCCATTGTTCCAATTCTAATTCTATTCTCCTCTCTCTCTATCAAATTTTAAACCCAGACGCATCCCTGTTGGCGCACTCTGTGAGATTGCCATCTTCTATCATGGCTTGTCCTCAATCTCACCACCACCCCAACATCTCCTGAATATTTCTATTCCTTCTTCTTCATTAATTGATGTTTTAATTAACAATAATGATGGCGTCGTCCCAAGTAGAAATCGCTCTGTCGTCTCCCTTCGGTTGTGTTCTCAAGAAATACAACCGTAGAGACAGAACCACCGCCTTCCAGACTGACGTCAGAAACTTCGTCCGAGACCACCTCAACAACAACATCAAGTCATCGTCGCCACCCAGCAGAGACCACGATGAAAACAACAACAAAAAAATAAAGAAGAATGTGGAAAACATACGATTATTGTCGACCAC
Organism: Chamaecrista fasciculata; assembly: GCA_003254925.1. Classification (NCBI taxonomy): domain Eukaryota; kingdom Viridiplantae; phylum Streptophyta; class Magnoliopsida; order Fabales; family Fabaceae; genus Chamaecrista; species Chamaecrista fasciculata. The sequence continues at coordinate 114,845 of QANZ01017486.1, forward strand.
AAATAATAATAATAAAGACGTGAGGGAGAGAGATGAGACTTGTTCTCGAGTGGCCAAGAGATCACGAGCCCGAGGACCCAGGTTAATCGACACCGAAACAGATTTGTCGTCGGAAAGCAACAACCTAGGTTCTCCTTGTACAGCATCCTCGAATCGCGGCGGCGCCTCCTCGCTGGTTCAAATTTGGGAGAGGAGGCTGAGCTTAAGCAATAATAATTATAATAATGAAACAGAGGAATCATCATCATCATCATCATGTGCAGAATCGTTATCATTATCGTACCCAGATTCGACATCGGACAGCGGAGGGGGAAGCACATCAGGATGTTCGTCTCCGACGAAATCAACAACACAGAAGACAGAGACAGAGACAGAGACGCAAACGCAAGGCGAAGAAGGAGAAGCAGAGTCGTCGGTGAGGGTAGCAGATATAATACGGAGGCTAAAGTCACACGTGGTGGATGATGAAAACGGTGGTAATAATGGGGCGATGATGGGATCTTCGTCTTCGAAATCTCTAACGAGGTCGGTGACGCTGTCACGAGTGAGGGTTAGGGCGGGAACAGAACAGACGACGGAACAGCACAAGAGCTTTCTACAAGTGTTGGGATCGCCGAGAGTACGAGGACGACGAGCCTTTAACGATTTGCTAAATCAGATGGAGCGTGACCGTAACGGTGAGCTCTCCCGCTTAGCCCAGCGAGCCCCTGTTTCCAAGTTTGCTCAACGAGGTCGGATTCAGGTCAGTCAATCTTCCATTCATTACTCGTTACTCTCATTAGTCCAACCAAAATTAATAATAATAATTTTAATTAATTTAATATATATAAAAATAAAGATTCAGCTAAAGACACCAATGTGTTTTTTATTTTTGAATAAGTAAAATATAATTCCTGAGTACCAAAATACCACTTTTAAGTACCAAAATAAATGACACAATATCAAATTGAAATCAGTTCACTGACTAGGATATCAAAGCGTAATTTATCCAAAATAATTATATTCATATATACATAATAATAAATGTACTTGTATCCCAGATTACTATAGGTACAGAATTCTGTAACATGATTGCAGGGTTTTTTTTAAAAAACAAAATTCCTATAATTTCTGTTGATGGTTTTGTTACAATGTGTGGCTGTAGTCATTGCTTCGGCTTCGATTACTGCAACGTCGCCAAGCAGTTTATGATACCCAAGAATCAACCACATCATCCTCATCTCAACTCAACAGACACCCACAAGGATCCTCAATTATGCACCTCAGGTATATTATATGCCAAAATTAAATATTTCTTTCTGTGTCTCATCCATCACATAAAATCTCACTAATTAAAATAATGAATGCAGGGAAAGATTCAACAGGAGGATTGAAAATGGAAGTAGAAGCCCAGAAATAAGCAGTCCAAGAAGTTCTTGCCCTAGTCCACTCGGAGAAGAACACCCTCACAACAACACTCAAACTATCCACCATGCTCAAAATCAGAAACCACTTGTAACCGTCAAGTCTCTTCCTAATCATGTACGAGAAGAAGATGTAGTAGTAATTCAAGATCCAAGCTCCAAAACATGCTTGGATGCTCAGAAAGTTGATCATCAGAACTCACTAGAAAATGAGGAGACAACAACATGCATTAATGATAGTGTAGTTGATCATGCAAATGCAAATGAGATTGAAAACAAGGCAGAGGAGGAAAAAGCAGAGCATGAGTATGATAGTAGTGATAATGTTAATATGATTGGTGATGAATCTGAAGCCATTCATTATGTGAAAGAAACAATTAATTATGGATTGGAAGAAGTAGAAGAAGAAGAAGAAGAAAAAGCTAGTGAACAACAACAGTATAATGATGATGAGAACAATTATGAAGAAGAGGAGATAGAGGTAGAGGATAGTGATCAGCAACAATATTACAATGAGACATATTTTGATTGGATCAGTCAAATCTCTCGCCCAAGGAGCTATTGGGAAGATCGTAGACAAGCATGGTATAGGGAGATGCTTGACAATACTAGTGCCTCTGACAAACGCCCTGAGATTCGTCAGCTTCTTCAACAGTATGCAACTTTTCTTTTCATTTTGTAATGTTTTGATTACAAGAAACAATCTTCTTAAGTATGTACCAGATGTGAAGTGCAGGTGAAATTTGTCAAATTTTGAATATAAACATTCAAACGAGGCAAATTTTATCCACACTTCATGTCTCACTCACTTTAGAAAACTCATTTCCTAGTGAACAACTTAATCTTTTGAAAATCTAGTTCAATACAGCTTAGTCACTTAAACTCATATTTTAAGGACTAATTAACAAAGACAAAATGACTAAAATGTAAAAAATATAAACTAGACTTTTAAAGATTGAGTCGTTAACTCACATATCTTTGGGAAACCAATTTATATGTTTACTCTTTCCTAATTTATGTTGGGTCATAATGTTAACATTGTTGTAATTAATTATATGTTATACATGGGGCAAGTCAAGAGCAAATTAATGGAAGCCAAGAATTATAATGGCTAGCATTTTATATACAGAGAGACAATCACATGCATGTTTGATGTTGATTAGATAATTATTTACACAGTGGATTAATGTAAACTAGCCAGGAAGCTGAGCAACTACTACTATCTCTAGTGAAAATCATTTCATTGTATAACATTATATATTATGTGTTTTCAGAAAGACAGTATCAAATTTCTTATCTGGTGACTTCCGAGAAAGAATGGACAAGATGATTCAATCTCACATTGGAACACAAACACAACTTGCGAGCAGCAGCCTAGAAGATGAGGAAGACTACTGTGTGAAAATGGACCAGCTCATACAGTTCTTACAACAAAATCTACGTCTCGCTCATAACCTTCAAGAAGAATCAGACAAAGGTGGAATTAGACATGAAGAAAAGAAAGAAGTAGAAGAAGAAGTAGTAGTAGAGAAAGTGAAGGTTGAGGAAGAAGTAAAGGAAGTGAAGGTCAATGAAGAAGAAGAACAACAAGAAGAAATAGTAGAAGAGGAAGTGAAGGTTGATGAAGAAGAAGAAGAGGAGGAAGAGGAAAATGAGGGATGCATGATCAATGAAGAAGAAGTGATGAGTGATGATTATTACATTAATCAATCATCACCATCACCATCAACAGATATTCCAAATTATTCATCCTCTCCTGATATGTCAACCTGGAGTTTCAGAGACAACATCATCATCAATGAAGGCAATGATGGAGTTGAGTCTTCATCCTCAACTCACGAGCCTAAATATTCTCATCATCCATCTCCATCTCAATCTCCCTACCAAGAAAGTCACCATTCTCATCATCCATCTCAATCTCCCTACCAAGAAAGTCAGAGCTCATCATCATCCGCTATTAATTGTCACGCAAATATTGTGAGCCTTATTTTTCTCTTGTCTTACATATACGATTAACTTGAAAGATACACGAGTTAACAACTCACTCTTTAAAAGCTAGTAGAATCAATACATTTTAGTCCTTTTTGTCCCAACAAGTTAGTCCATAAAAAATGGGTTTAAGGACTGAGTTGTATTGACTTCAAAATTTTCAACTTTCAATGATTGAGTTGTCAACTCATGTATCTTTCATGGATCAAGTTGTATATTTTCACTTATCTTACATATTGGTAATGGACTATATATATGTGTAGGAAATGGAAATCATATATGATTTGAGAGGGAGAATGGAGCAACTATATCAAGAGATGAATGAAATAAGAAAATCAATACAGAGCTGCATGGATATGATGGTTTTACAACAACAAACAACCAAACCAGAGGTTAACACAGGTTTGTGCTTTTTTTAAAAAAAATTATGTTGTAAAGTAAAACTCTCAAAAGGAAAGAGGAATGTTGATTGCCTTAATTTATCTTTCTTTCTTTGATATATCACCTCTAACACAAGAAAGTTCCCTCAAATGCATACCAATTATAAATGTACAATTTTTTTATATATAAGCCATCACATATATATATATAATATCACTTCAATTTTCTTTTTCAATTAACAATAAGTCACTACACATGATCACTGCAGTTGAAGAAAAGAAGACCCCTGCCAAAAAACCGAAGAAAGGTCATTGTAGTATTTGCTATGAGAAGAAAGTTGATTCAGTTTTTTACAGGTATTTGCTTTGAATAAAAGTGCATGTATTAGTTTTTTATTTGTCAATTGAATTTCAATTTTTTGTTTTGTATTTCTTTATACTCAGTTTTGGATAATATATTTACTTATTAATAATGCAGATGTGGACATATGTGTGCTTGTGTGAAGTGTGCCAATGAGTTGCAATGGAAAAGTGGGAAATGTCCAATATGTCGAGCTCCAATAGTAGATGTTGTGAGAGTACATGTGGATACATAGACATAATATATATATAATTCATCATGAGGGACGACAAAGTCATAATGTAGGACTATCCTTATAATTAGTCCTAAATCAGAATCACCAAATTCATGTTAATGCTATACATGAGTACTTCTCCTTGTTACATATACTGTTTTTGTATATGCCCTTTTTTTATATAAGAGATGTGCTTTTCATCAATCTCTTATCATAAACTAGTTTTGAATATAACCGGCAAATTTAAATGGAGTCGGTTTGGTTTTAATTTCGTCTCAAATCTTTTATTTTGTAATTATTTTTGTCTTGCATGTTTCTAAAAGTTTTCAATGCTCCATCCCTTAAATGTTAACATTATATAATTATTTAGCGGAATTCATAGTTCAAAAAAACGAATTGGACCATTCATTAATCGTATCGGGAATTAATTATTGAAACCCAAGCCTTGGTCCATTACTTTATGGGCTTATAGCCCTCACATTAGTGACAAGTTGGCCTTAATTACCCAGCTCGGCATGCTAAAAAATGAGTGATATGTTTATGCATTATTTATAATCCAATAACTAAAAAATGTTGCATCACATATGACATGCCATGCCACAACTAAACATTCAATAAAATATTAACAAGTGTTTTATTTGTTGTCTCACAAAATTTTACAATCTATTACATTAAGATATAAAAATCTGCACAAAAATTAAAAAATATGTTAAGTAGTCCCACAATTAACTTTAATAATACAAGAAGCTCCTTCAGCTTTAAGATTATTCAACTTCTTAGTCCCCTAATTTTAAAATTTAAGTAAACACACCCCATAACTTTCAACTTAATACAACAAATCACATATTATTAATTTCTATGACAACTCTTGTATTTTATTCTTAATTAAATTTATTTTTCATAAATAGGTAAAATCTATTTTTATTTATATATAGTTGTTATTTATTAATTTAAAAATTACGTTATTTAATTTTTTTAATAATGAATATCAAAAGTGACTAAAAATTAAAGNACAGGACCAAATTCGAGACAAAAAAAGTTATAGGACTGATTTGGGAACTGGAGCAAAGTTATAGGACCAAATTCGCACTTTGGCCAATAATTTAATAGCAAATTTTGTAATTTAGGATCATTATGCAAACTTATTATTATTATGAGATGAAATTTAAAATATCTTCAAATTACTTTATTGGGTTATGTAGGAGGTACCATTTCCAATTATTTTTAATCATTAGATCAATCTAATGTATGAAAATATGACATGTGTTAATTTTATTGGTGTCCCAAGTGTTATTTTAAACTCATTCGTGGTTTATATATTGTTCAACAAGTATCTGGGCATTTGGGAATTGAGAATGGAATTTTGTTTCTTTGAACTTTTTTTTTTTTTGGCTAATATAATAGTACCTTACACGCAAGAGCAAAATGAAACAAAAAAATTATTACCTTGGTTTTTTTAACTGTTAGTGGTTCTTTCACTATTTTCTTTTTTTCCTTATTTCTTGTCCAAAATCACAAATATAGGGAAGATCTTGTTGTTTAAGAAATATTGAGTTCTAGAAATTTAAAAAAATTGAGTTCAAATTCTAACATGTATTTCCATACAAAGCCAAGACTAACTAAATATGTGTCTTTCATCCTTGGGACATCTTAGATGATTCTTTACTTGACCATATTTCGTCTTCTTCCCATTGGAATGTAGCTTTCTACATTCATTCAAACATAACCCACAAAAATCATGTGTGATACATCAAAAGCCAAGAACTCAACTAGAAACACTCAACAAATAGTCCAAAGGAAGACATAAAAGAGAAAGAGAAATAATAATCAACCCTCAAAACACCATGGAGTCACTTATTTTGCAAATCAGCACAAACATCTTTTTTAAGATAGTTTTAGTTACATTGGCTTTTAAACTACATATTAATATCATAGCAATATTAATGCATATAACGTCTTAATTTATTACAATTTATGAAAACTTATATAGCAATCTATTTGAGGGATTGATTTGTTGAAATCAAATATATTTTACTCACACGAAGCAACTTGATTTAAACTGGATTTAAGAATCATTTATATAATTTTTTCCTAATCATAATTGTCAAGTACCACTTTAAACAAAAATACACCATAAGGGTCTAATTTAATTTCTTTTAAGGAATTAGTAAATTTGGATTAAATTACATTCTTCGCCTGATAAAGTGCAATAGGCTGGCATCATATAAAACTTGACCTATGAAGTATAGACATTGATACGAATATGAGACACGACGCGAACATGAACATACCAGCACATAAAATTCTTAAAATTACGCAACACAACACAACATATATTTAAGTATAAAAATAATTAAAAATTAATTAATTTTAATAAAAATTTTAAAAATTTACAATATTTTATTCATAATTATATGTATTATTATTTTCTATTGTTTGACATGTTAAAATCAAAAAAAATAATTTTATTTCTTGAAACTTATAAATATGTGACGTATGAATGTCAAACATATACATAATAATGAATAAATATTATGGGTGTCGAAATAATAATATAATTGTTTACAATGAAATAAAATTACATAGTATTTACTTTTTTTATTGATATAAGAAATATTTTCATTCCTCCATGATCCATTGGGCTACTCACTGTCAACAAGTTTTGACCAAAGCCAACATGATCCAGTTGCCTAGGCAGTTCTTTGGTCCAAATTGATCCAATTGCCTCTGCAATTCTTTAATTCGGTTCAAAATTCAAATCAGACCGCCTTAAGGTATTCATGAAATGATTTTGATCATCTTATTCGATTTGAGTTTAACAACATTAACTCAAATAACAAAATCCTTTAAAAATGATATCTCATACTTGAATTAGACTGTGTAATTGTGTATAAAAAAAGTTGTTAGTTTATAAAAGGCTAAAATGTAAATTTTGTCTCATGTCTTTTGCTCAGTTCCTAATTTGGTCCCATATTTTTTTTGTTACAAATTTGGTCTCATATCTTTAGATTAATTGCAAAATTAGTCCTATATCTTTAGTTGAGGTTTAGAAATAGTCTCATATATTTACAAAAGGATTAACTAATGGTTGATTCTTTTGCAACGATATGAAACTAATTCTGCAACTTGACTAAAAGATATTAGACAAAAAATGATGTGGGACCAAAATTGAAACTTTTTGCAAAGATATAAGACTAAAACTGCAACAAAAAAAGATACATGACCAAATTGAAAACTGAACAAAAGACATGGGATCAAATTTATACTTTGGCCTTTATAAAATTTACTTTAGTCAAGCTTACCTCATCAGTCATCACTCATCACTCATCACTCATCCTATACTTGTTAACAAGAAGACACGTCCTACTTACACATACACATATGTTACGCCTTCCCTCTTCTTCAATGTGCCACCTGTACTTCCTTACCCTGTTATTTCCAAAATACTAATCCACAATGGATAATCTTAAAACTGAAATTCTAATTGTTTACTTTTTGATTGTCACAAATTTTATATTTTCATCTTCAAATAAAAATATAATATCTCTTGGTGATCATAAAGAACTCTAGCGGCTACTGAGATAGATGAGGAGAGGAAAAGAGGTTTCCACCTATCTTTCTTCCACTTTAGAAGATGAGATTGAAATTTTTTTTTTTTTGGGTGAAGAAATCTCCTTAAATTTCAATTGTTGTACAAAAAAATCCTTTAAATTTTGATAAATAATGAAAGACTTTTTTGGTTTAGATAACTAAACGCTATTTAGAGTCTCAATTATTAATATTAATTTTCTAGTTAACTTATAGACACCTCAAAAAATAAAATCCTTGACTTAAAGATTTAAAGTTACTCTATACCTAAAGTTAGAAATCAATTTTTTGACATTTAATTGAAAGTAAACAAGACTTTTTTCACTCGACCACATCTCATGAATTAATAAAACACTCTTTAAACTTTCAATTTTTATAAATAACTCATTTTATTAAAATTTTGATTCAAAAAGTCTATTTTCTTGTTACAATTAAGTACAATAATAGTTATGTCTAGAATAAAATATAACAATAATCATAAATTTTTTTATAAAAAATTTCATAAAAAAGATTGCATAAAATTAAAAGTTTAGGGTCTCTCATCATTTTTAATGATAATATTAATAAAATTAAAAGTTTAAAAAATATTATGTCACTTTTTAAAGTTCATACAATTGTTTTTACACATTAATTAAAATTTATAGAGTCTTATCAACAAATAGTTGAAACATGATCTAATGACAAATAGTTGAAACTTTTAATAATGGTTCTTACTTCTTACACCCTATAGTTTTGTTTAATGTTAACAATTAGGATACTTAGTTATTGATATACACCCCTTGAGGGTTAGCAGATAACCATCACTCGGAGGATGACGCCAATGACCCCCCGGACTTCCGGGAGGAACTAGTGATATACATCCTTCAAATTACATACGAAGGACAAAGATCACCCGGCGGTAAAGAGAAAAGAACTGTTAAAAAAATAGTGTAGGCTTTGATAGTGTGATCACTGTCCTTAAGGAAATTAAGCCCCCACCATTCAATTGCTGCTGGGTTTGTATGACAGATTTCCTCCAGGATTTTACAAAGCCTGATATTATAGCCAGCAAAACTATAATATCTTATGAACACAATTTTGTGAAAGAAAAGTTGAAGATGAGATCTCTTGATTGATTTTCTGTTTGAGATAAGAGATGTTATTTATAGAGGGAAAACTGAAAAGGTACAACCTTTCAGATTCCTACACTCATATCATTTCATGTCCAACCTTAATGGTTGGTCATAACTTGTCATAATTCAACATTCATGACTTTTCAATAAACAGTTACAAGTTACAACCATCCACATATGAAAAGTTATGACCCTTCACATATGAGCCATCTTCTCAACCCTTCAACTTATCCAATGTGGGACTTTAATTACTAATTATTTTCCAACAAGAACAGGACAAGGAGGACCCGACGCCAAAAGCAAACCAGCAGGGTCCCCTCCCACTCAAGCAATAAATGCCAAGATAATGGCATTTAATGCGAAGATCCTTTGAGACCACGTGATCAGGTAATGCTACACCAGTCACAGCGTACGTTTAGACAAAAACACACACGCAAAATACCCAAACCACCCTCCGTACATAGGGATATGGTGAAAAGCACTATTGGCTATCACTGACTCCCAAAAAGGAAGGTTAGGCACCCCACTGCGGCGCTGTCGAGTCAGATCAACAAGACACAACAACTCACTCACTGTGCATTCCCGAAAACGCCCTCAACGTTCCTTTTGTACCTTGTACCCACGTGGGGCAAAAGGGACGTGGATATATACAAGCAGACCACGCACATTCTCAGGTAACCATTCTTACTAAAAAAATACTATTCTCCTCACTTGATCACCAATCTGACTTAAGCATCGGAGAAGAATCGTAGGGAACTCCCTGTGCATTCTCATTTGCAGGATCCGACAACCCTAAGCCCTCGAAGACTGTACTTCACTGTGAACTCAAGGTTAGATATTTGCAGATCCAGCTTTGTAGTTTTCAGTTATAATGGATAAAAATAAATTATTAGTTTTATGATTTCTTTTTCTACAATAATTAAAATTTATAAGGCTTGTATACAGATTTTGGAACATGGTCAAATAATAAAGAGTTAGAATTTTTAATAAGTGTCCTAACTCTGATTTCCATAATATTTATTTCTTTTATGCTAATTACTATGACAATGATTATTTTCATAATAAATAAAGAGGACATTTGGTGGTGAGGTTATGGAAAGTTCGAGAAGAATCATAGGCGTAATTGAAGAATAGTGAGGTGGCAACCACAGGAAAATAGAATCGGTATATTTAATTACAGATAAGAAAATAGAAGGATAATGATGATAATGATGACTGTAATAATGAACATAACATGTGCTGGGTGGGACACGTGGCACAGTAACAAATTGCAATAGATCGAGGACGCACGCATCATAAGCTCTCATGGTCCCCACCGCAGGATATTCTTCACGCCCTTCTTTTGCCCCAACGAATTAATTATCCTTTATTGATTTTTGGCAAAATCACTAATTTTTTCCTACAAGTTTATACCAACTTTCAATTTTATCCCTGATGTTTTTATATTTTGGTCAATTTTATCATTTTCTCTTACTTCAACAAAATATAACGACAGAATCTATGTGACTATTAATATATAATATAAAATTTATAGTAAAGAAAGAAGTTCGAATTCTAACTCAAAATTGAAAAACAAGATCCAATTTATCGTTAATTTACTGAAAAAAATTAGTCAAATGATAAAATTAACCAAAATATAAAATATTGGAGACAAAATTGATAAAAAAAATAGAGATAAAATTGACAGTTAATATAAAATTTGAGAAGAAAATTAATGATTTTACCTTGATTTTCATATATAAAATAAAGAGTAAACTACCAAATTGGTCCCTGGATTATTGGCTCGCTGACAGATTGGTCCTCGAATTTAGGAAATTGACAAATAGGTCCCTGAATAACATGCACAAAAGGACCTATTTGACAAATGTTAGAAAAATTCGGGGACCTATTTGACTCGTTAGAAAAATTTGGGGACCTATTTGTCAATTTCCTAAATTCGGGGACCAATCTGTCAGCGAGTCAATAATCCAGGGACCAATTTAGTAGTTTACTCATAAAATAAATTTATAAAAGTTATAAAAAGTTTTGTTTAAATATATACTTCATACATCTATATCTATATCTATACTATATTATATGTCTTAGACCCTCACTGATAATCGGTCATATAGTCAAATAAATATCTATAAAAAGAAAAAAAAAAGATAATTTCTTATATAACCAATGTTTTTAATGAATTTCAAGAGTTGAGTTTAAATTCCAAAACTCTTTTTTCTTTATTTATTTAATATTTTTTTAGGCCAAAGTCCTATTTTGGTCCCCCAGTTATGCTCAGTGTTCCAAATTGGTCCCCCAGTTATTTTTCATTCCATATTGGTCCCCCAGTTATGCAAAACTTGACAAAGTTGGTCCCTCTAACGGTTTCCATCCATTTTTCCGTTAAATAAAAGACAAATTGATTTTTAACTCCTAAAAGTTTAAATTTTTTGCATCAAGGACCCTTTTCTCTATAATTGAACCAAAATGTAAGAAAGAATAAATAATTTGGGGGTTTTAGTATTTCACACCAAAACTTAATCTCTCTCTCAATCAGATCCTTCTGCATTCTTCTTACACCCAAATTGAAAACAAAACGCAACACCATCACCATCTCCGTCTTCTTCAATCTAACCCCCATCGTCAACATCATCTTCTTCTTCTATCCATTTGACGCAATTAGGGTGAAGAAAGAAAAGCAGCAAATTGAGAATTTCAAAACCCACGTTTACCAATTCGAACCTCAGAAATGTGGAGCTTGGCGGTGAGTTGGAGATCTTGGGCAGTAGGTGAGATGGCTGTGTAGAGCGGTGGTGGGTAAAAGAAGAAGAAGAAGAAGAAGATGATGGTGCTGGCGGCAGTGGTAGGTAGAAGAAGAAGATGATGATGATGGTGCTGGCGGCTGCAGCGGTTGTGGGTAGAAGAAGAAGATGGTGGTGGTGGTGGCGGCGGCGGCGGCAATGGATAGAAGAAGAAGAAGATGATGATGACGATGGGGGTTATATTGAAGAAGACGGAGATGATGATGGTGTTGCGTTTTGTTTTCAATTTGGGTGTAAGAAGAATGCATAAGGATCTGATTGAGAGAGAGAGATTAAGTTTTGGTGTGAAATACTAAAACCCCCAAATTATTTATTCTTTCTTACATTTTGGTTCAATTATAGAGAAAAGGGTCCTTGATGCAAAAAATTTAAACTTTTAGGAGTTAAAAATCAATTT
>QANZ01017486.1:144459-164362 GCA_003254925.1 Chamaecrista fasciculata
TTTCCTGTTTTCATTTTCTGTTTCCATTTCTGGAATTCTATTTTCATTTCAAAATTTTCAATATTTAAGAAATATGTTTGTTTTATAAAGTTAAAAAATCGTTTTCATTCATATTTAAATTATGTTAACTTGAATAACACTAATTTTTATATGTTTTTAAGTTTGATTATAGCTAAATGATGATATTAACATGATTAAATAGTTTACTTTTGTGTAATGTTGCAAAATATCATAAGTTTGTTTTTGGAAATACTGGAAACGTCTTTTTGACGTTTCCTGTTTTCAGCCTGTTTCAGAAAATGTTTCCAGAAAACATTTCCAAAAAAACTGTACAAAACACGTTTTCAGTCATATTTCCTGTTTTCAGTGAAAATGGAAACAGGAAACAGGGCAACCAATCAGACCCTGTGTGTTGGAAATGAAACATGTAAGATAAAAGATTCATAAGATGGTCTTGTAAAACTATTCTGATGAGATTGTAAGAAGCTTATGAATCTAATTTTTTTAGAGTTTCAATGGTGAACTTAAGTAAAATGAGATTGTAAGAAGAGTCAGCCAAGAAAAAAAAAAAAGTATTCTGATGGTGAACATGCAAGATAGAGATTCATAAGATGGTCTTGTAAAAATTAGATAAGCCCACAAGCTGTTAAAACTTAAAAATAAAATGAAATAACACAAAACAAAATTAAAAGACAGAAGACAATGACACAAGAAAACAAAGGAATGGTCCCAGATTAGAAGGACTTTACAGAAGATACAGCAGAAAGAGCTGGCAGAATTGAAAATGGAAGAATTGTCAAAATCTGGTTCCATATTTCTAATATTTAAAGATTGAATTAAAATAACCAAATTTTAAAACAATATATTCTTTTATAAAAAGGTGAATATATCAATACACTTAATAGAGGCACGAAAGTAAATTAGAAATAAAAAATTTAAATTTTAATGACAAATAAATATTTCTAAAAATTTTAACATACTTTAATTACAGAGGAAACCTACTATTTGGTCCCTCCTTTTTCACAGTTTTAACTATTTGGTCCCTGCATTTTGGAAATAGACTATTTGGTCCCTTAAAAATTAGAAATGTCAACTCGTTAGTCCCTGTAGCCTATTTCCGTTACCAATAAAAAATATTTGGGTCTGACTCAATTTTAGGTCGATTTAATCGTGTTTGTTGGTGCGGTTCGGTAGGTTTAAGTGATTAGGATGCCAAAGTGATATTTAACGGTATCATGTAAGCATTTAACGCCTGATATTGGACGATTATGATAAATGAAAGACTAAATAGTTGACAATTATAATAAATGAGTGATTAAATAGTTGACAATCATGATAAATGAGGGACTGAGTAGTCTATTTCAATAAATGAGGGACTAAATGGTGGACTCACTAAAAAAGGAGGGGCCAAATAGTAGTTTTTCTCTTAATTATATATATATATATATCGTTAACAATATGATATTTGTCAATAATAATAATAATAAAAGAAATATGATCTTATCTTGTCCATACAAATTGATGCAAAGTTGTCAGTTGGTGGTGGTACCGACTCTAGAGTACTTTCTGGTCTATTTTTCCTTTGCTTCTGTTCCTTCTATAACTTTCTCTTTATTTTCAGAGAAATGATGATGATCATATGAATTTTTTCTTTTTAAAGTGAATTTCGTATTGGAAGATCTTAATATTTATTTGGTGTCTTCTTTATATCTTTTTCTTTCTAGATTTTGCATTTTATGTTCTTTTTAAATTAAAAATAATTCATTTTTCTCCTTCTATAGTTTTGTAGGGACATCTTGAACCATAAAGAAACTCCCTTCTCCAAACGAGAAGGACACTGATGAAAAATTAGTTGAAGGGTCATCAAAAGTTGTATTATTGGATTCTTATTAACCTTATTGTTTTTGCCTCCACCTCTTCATTAACACTATATACCTATATATAACATGACTCTTTTTAGTAGCTGATTTTCTAAAAATATATATAATTTGATTTAATTCGTTTGTTATCTCTATTATATAAACAAAAAAACATAATTATTGTTAAAAAAATATCTAAATAAAATTATCTACTTCTATGTTTATGACTACCCATTACTCTATTTCTAAATTATAAATAATTTAAAACTTTACATATATATTTGAGTGTCCATTAAAATATGTAAAGTTTCTTAATATATTTTGAAAATATTGTATACTTATATATGAGTATGCCAAATAAAAGTCTCACACTATCTATAATTTGAAGTAGAATTAGAATTATATATATATATATATATTATATTAAGATGTAAAAAATAAAGGGTGATTAATTAAAAATGAAGGTGAGTTTCGTGCAGACAAACATAAATTACCATTAGATAATCGAGTTCAAAACTGACAATTTATTCCTTGTACGTATAGACAAAAAGTCGATGCCAAGCTATTTTACGAAAAAAAGTAAAAAAAAAAGAAATTATTTTAGATGAATTGTAATAAAAAACAGAATATATATATATATTGTAAAAATCAGGTGATATCCTCCAATCAATAATTAGAGACTAATTCTCTTTGTAAGATAGAAATTATCAAAGTGAGTTTTACCTTTATTAACAAAGCCTTTTTTTATACACACGATTGGTTCAAATCTAGAATTAAACATTATGTTTAAAAAATTCAACTATTCAACACAATTGTGTTGGACTTTGTTAATAAGAAAAATATATTTTTGGTTCTTGACGAATATGATGACTTTCAATTTAATTAATAAAAGTATTATATTATTGTCAATTTACTCTTTCAAAGATTAATTTTCTTTTAATAATGTGTATTTCATCCATATTTCTTTTTACATTGTCGACCAATTTAACGTAATATTACTTTCATTAGCAAAACTTGATACAAGAGAGAAAAAATAAATTAATATTATCTTAATTGAATAAAACTCACCAATAATGATTTTTGAATGATAATCTCTCCAGTATAAGTATTCCTCCTCTCACTGTAATAAAATTCAACTAAATGAGTTAGCAATTCATATTCTTATATTGTAAATAGATATTTTACTAAAGTGTGTTTTTGTGGGTTAATTATTGTTAATGAATATATAAAATTATGTTTTAAAATTAAATAATTTTGATTTTAACTGTACATGATTAAAGTCTTAAACCAACACTCTCTTAGTGCAATTTTAATTTGTGATTTTGATATTTCGTGTGATTAATTAATTATGTAAATGAGTTATGACAATCAATTTCATCTAATTTTTGGTGCATCTAAAATGAGTTAATGAGGTTTTAATTATTGACAGCCTGATCAGTTGAATCCAACCATGACATGTGAACAATATAATAATATGCTCCACAATTAATTCATAGTATAAGTGATTAATTAAATTAATACTATATATATAGTAGAAAAGCAATCCTTTGTTTTAAGGAATATATCTGGTTACACCTATCAAATACAGCTTGCGTGTTTGCAATGTATAATAATAAAAATAATAATAATTGTGAGTCCAAATGAGTCAAATAAATAAATAAATAAATGAGATTAGCACTTGTGAACCAATAAAGTATAAAACCAATATCACAGAAGGCTTTGACAGTTCCTAAGATTAATAAAAAAGAAACAAAAGAATAAAATATAAAGTAGTTAATGTGCAATTAATTGAAGACTTAAGCATCATTCATGATTTATTATATTAAATATTGCTTAGAGTAAGAGAGATGATAAATATAAAAAATCAAAAATCATTTTGCAAAATAAAATAACACTTTTTTCTTCAAACCTGTTTCCAACTACTCCCTCCGTTCCTATATATCTGATGTTTAAGGTAAATACACACAGACCAATGAAATGATTAGCTCACCTAAAATGAAGAGAAAAATAAAGTAAAAAGACTAAACTATCCCTATTAAATTACTTGAAAAATGTTTATTCATTTATGACTCTACTATATTTAATAGGGATAGAATAGTAAAAAACTAATTAATGCTCTCTTGAAGTTGTAAAACATCAGATATTTTGAAATAAAAAAAGTTATTCAGAAAGCAAATATTCAAGAACGGAGGGAGTATTAATTTTCTGCCATAAATCTCCATTCTGTTGGGTTTCAGGGACATCAATGAACTGGATTCACACTCACCAATACTCTGACAGATTTAATACACTGGATTCATTTTTATTTTTTATTTTATTAATTAATTATTTATTTAATGTTCATGAAATATTGTAAAATACTTCTGGGTAGATCTGACTATCTTGGAAAGTTTCGGTGCATGAAAGATAGAATGAATTGTATATTGGTAGTTTATAGTAAAGGTCAAATTTATTTTAATATAAGGTCAAAGTGCGAATTTGGTCCTATAACTTTGCTCCAGTTCCCAAATCAGTCCTATAACTTTTTTTTGTCTCGAATTTGGTCCTGTAACTTTGATCCAGTTCCCAAATCAGTCCTATAACTTTTTTTGTCTCGAATTTGGTCCTGTATCTTTGCTCTACGTCCCAAATCAGTCTTATATCTTTTTTTAGCTCAGTTTTGGTCCCATATGTTTTGAAAAGCTCCCACCATTAGTCCTCCGTCTATTTTAAATTACATTTTAGTCCTGAAAACTTCAAGTTCCTTTCACTTTAGTCCCTGACTATCAAAATGAAAGTGAAAAAGCATCCCTGAAGATTCTCCAACCTTACATCTCAGTCCCTAATCCATGAATTCTTCATGAAATGGAATAGTAATGCAAAAACAACACAAACTAAAGCAAATGACAGAGGGACCAAAACTAAAAAAGGAGAAAATTTAAAACCCAACAGAAAACGTACGAAAATCGCCGAGAAACTCAAAAACTCATCCAAATACCCTAATTCTCATTGAAATCTCACTCAAATAATCGCCCTCAAATGCTTTAAGAAAGAATTTTTGAAAATCCAAACTTTTGAGGAGGGATGTGATAGAAAATTCCCTTACATTTGGTGATTCTGAGAGAGAAGTTCTGAAATCCCTTACATTTTTTCTATCACCTCCCTCCTCAAAAGTTTGAATTTTCGACAATTCTTTCTTAAAACATTTAAGGGCGATTATTTGAGTGAGATTTCAGTGAGGATTGGGTTTTTGGATGAGTTCTTTAGTTTCTCGGCGATTTCCGTATGTTTTCCGGCAAGGTTGGGCCATTTTCCGGTGGGTTTTAAATTTTCTGCGTTTTCAGTTTTGGTCCCTCTGTCATTTGCTTTAGTTTGTGTTGTTTTTGCATTTCTATTCCATTTCATGAAGAATTCATGGGTTAGGGACGACCAAGATGTAAGGTTTGAGAATCTTCAGGGATGCTCTTTCACTTTCATTTTGATAGTCAGGGACTAAAGTAAAAGGGACTTGAAGTTTTTAGGACTAAACTATAATTTAAAATAGACGGAGGACTAACGGTGGGAGGTTTTCAAAACATATGGGACCAAAACTGAGACAAAAAAAGATATAGGACTGATTTGGGACCTAGAGCAAAGATATAGGACCAAATTCGAGACAAAAAGAGTTATAGGACTGATTTGGGAACTGGAGCAAAGTTACAGGACCAAATTTGAGACAAAAAAAGTTATAGGACTGATTTGGGAATTGGAGCAAAGTTATAGGACCAAATTTGCACTTTGGCCTTAATATAATGTGATTTACAAGTTTATAATTGAGGGTTATGAGTTTTGCACCGCTAATACTTAAATATTTTGCGTCAATTGTAAGTGTTAAACTTATTAAAAATTATAAAGAAGGGATCAACAATATAATGCTTTTAGTCTGTGTGGAGGCAATGTTGAGAATTTACTGAATTGTAATGATTCAATATACTTTAAGAGTTTTGGTGTATTTTTTACTATGAAGCAGAATATGAATAACATTTTTTTTATAGAATAAAACCAGTAAGAAACAGTCTATTGAACTCGAGAGAAGCCCATCCTTAAAGGACCACCGCACTGAGAGAATGTATGGGGCCTTCATGGGCTCGACTCGAGGTCGCTATAAAATTATTAGCATTTGGTAAAAACAAAATATCAGACATACAATTAACAAAGACATACACATAAGACCGAACCGTAGACTGGATAGCCCTGATAGCCATTGAGGAATTAACCCTCAAATTTCGCCAAACAATGTCATTTATGTAACGTCAAATGACATCGAGCCCAACAAGAATGGAGATACAGGCCTCATAATAGATAGAAGGTTTCCTTTTCCACCGTTTGATCCACAACTTGAACCAAGCATGGAATTGTGAAGTCCTACTTACCTTAAGGGATATCGGAAGGCCAAACCACGTCGCCCTTGCAAAATCGCATTGAAGGAACAAATGCGAGATCGAATCATCTTGAGCACCACAAAAAGAACAAACAATATCACATTGAAGATGATGACGGTTAAGGATGGAGAAGGTAGGAATCGCATTGTGCCAAATTCTCCACACGATCAACAGAACTCTCATTGGCGCTTTCGTTTTCTAAAAATCCTTCCAGGGAAAGCAGGACGAAGGAGGAATATTACCATGGTCCGGATGGTAAGAACGACTGAGCAGGTCATAACACTACAAAAAACAGGGGTTTCGGTGGCGAAAATTTTCGCCACCAAAACCCAAAATTTCGCCACTAAAGAGCTTCGGTGGCGAAAATATTTTGCCACCCTGTTTGTGGGCGTAGGCCTCGCCGGCGAAGCCTTCGGTGGCAAAATAACGTTTCGCCACCGAATCTTATCTTTGGTGGCAAATTGTTTAGCCACTACAAGTATAGAATTTCGCCACCAAAAATCATACAATTAGCCATTCAAAACATTCATCGGTGGCGAACTTATTTCGCCACTGAAGCTATTGGTGGCAAATTTACATTTCGCCACCGTAGCTTTAGGTGGCAAATTACATTTTCGCCAGCANAGACAAATTCATATAGCAGCACATATTAAGTAATCAGAAAATTGACGATCAAATAAATTAGGTGCTTTCTCCTTCGTTCTGGACAAAATAACAACTTAAACAACCACTTCAAGTAACGAAAATCATCTACTTTTTTTTAATTAGACGAAGACCTTCTCATGCAAATAATTAAACACAGGTTTGCAAATCGGTATATATGAGTGGTTAGCGTACCTTGAGAATCAAAGAGTTAGGTCGTCGGCGTTTCTGTGAAATTGATCGGAGTTTCTCCAAGAACAGAGAGAGGGAGAGGGAGAGAGAGAGAGAGAGAGATTTTCTGAACAGAGGCGTCGACTGGGATGAGGGATTCTCGATGGGATGGGCTGACGAAGAGATTTCTAGGGCTTTTCTCAAGAGATGAGCGCAGTGAAGAAGATGAAGAGAGTAAAGTGAAATGCAAAACTGATGAAGGGTCGGGCTGCGCTACCTATAGCTAGGTTGTGTAAATTACAATTACCTTTTTTAAAAAATAAATAATTAGTATAAATGGCTAAAATTACAATTTTGCCATTAAAAAATTTTCAAAACATGCCATTAAAAGGACTTCAATGGCCAATTACAATTTTTTGCCATCTATACTTTTGGCACCAAAAAATTTTAGTTTCCCGCCCAATAATTTGGTATTTCAATAATGAAAAAATTAATCGGTGGCAAAATTAATATGGCCACCAATAACTCTTTTCGGTGGCGAAAAAAAATTTTGCCATCAAATAACTATTTTCAGTGACAAATTTCAATAATTTGCCATCTAAACGGCTTCAGTGGCAAAATTAATATGGCCACCAATAACACTTTTCGGTGGCAAAAATTAATTTTGCCGTCAACTAACTATTTTCAGTGGCAAATTTCAATAATTTGCCATCGAAACGGCTTCAGTGGCAAGTTAAATTTTGCCACCGGTAACCTTACGGTGGCAAATTATAGAAGTTTGCCACTAAAAATATGCAAAAAATTTATTATTGGTATGTTCAGTGGCGAAACCTAAAATTCGCCACTGAAAGGGAACTTTCTGTGGTTAATTTTTATTTTGCCACCGAAAATTTGCCACCAAAACTCCAGTTTCTTGTAGTGCCAAGATCAAATCTTGAATCAAATCTTGATTTGCCCAAATCCTATTGGTTGGAATGAGTCATGAGAATTTGATTTTATAATTTAAAAATTACTTTAATATTTAAATGATAAAGTCGAATTTCACCCTAGACCAAACTCTAAAATGCAAGATNCCAAAACTCCAGTTTCTTGTAGTGTAACTCGCAGCAGTGGTGTACGACCCGATGGCAACAGGGGTCCAATAGAGGGAATCATGGACATGTCTCGCCGGCGTAGGCAAACTCATCAAACGTTGTGCCTCGTTGTCAGAACAAACCCTCGCAATCTTGTCATGATCCCAAACATGGTCGGTATGTCAGAGAAGATCACAGACCAACACCCTAGTCGGCGACCCACTAATATGGTTGTCCCAAAAATGGCTCCTTATGTCAACTTTGTCACCCTTCCCAAGCTTCCATCTGAGGTGATACATGATGATATGGGTGTTTTTCTTAATGCCCTGCCAAACGACAGCGGAGGAGGAGCCCAGTTTAGTAACGAAGTCAGAGAAAGGGACAATATACCTGTTTTGAACCCAAGTAGCAACAGTAGACTCCGGGTTGTCAAAGAAACGCCAAGTATGTTTTGCAAGTAGAGCCTTATTAACCATTGCAGCTGTTGGAGATTGTGCCCTAGGGCCAATCATTTTATAGATATGTTGAGAACATATCAATTAATTTATGGAGATAAATTAATGGTTATCATATTATTAGCATGTTTACTATGATAACAGTCCGTGATTAATTATNAATTCCCAACAGCAGCATCATGAAGACCCATGCCGCCCAATGCTTTGGACTTGAAGAGAACCTTCCTATTAAGAAAATGCATTCTCATTTTTTCCCCGTTAAAGTCCCAGAAGAAATTAGTCATAGCTCCATTTATCGCGTCGGTAACTCAGGTCGGCGCCTGAAAGCAAGAGAACTTGTATACCGGGTCTGACTGCATCACTGACTTAATCAACATAACCCTACCTACTTGAGAGAGGAGATGACTTTTCCAGCCAGCCAACCTTCTGTTTATTTTCTCCAACAGATCATCAAATTTCCTTTTAAGGTCTTTCCTGTCATCAATGAAAACACCCAAATGTTTTCCCAGTCTGTCGGTCGTATTAACCCCAAACAAATATGACAACGATGATTTGACCTCCCTCGGAGTATTTGGACTCTTGACAAGGTTTGATTTATGGACATTAATACTCAAACCAGCTTTGTCACAAAAATTGACGAGTAACTCTTTTATGAGTCTAGGAGAGTGCCCATCTGCTTTAAAGAAAAGAATCAGATCATCCGCGTACATGAAATGTGAGATCGTTGGCCCTTTTCTAGCGAAACTAATACCCTTACAATGATTAACCGCTTCCGCATCTGCCATGAGGTAGGAGATCGAGCACGTTCATGCAAAGGATGAAGAGGTAGGGAGACAATGGATCCCCTTACCTGAGACCTCTTTGTACATTGATATCGGTCGAGATCTAGCCATTTAACAGTAACGAAAAAAGTGGCAGATGAGACACAGTTGATAATGCAATTAATCAAATCTTCAAGAAAGTTCATTCGAATAAGTACCGCTCTCAAGAAGGTCCAATTATATGAAAAAGTACTGGAAATATTAAACAATTATATATATATATATATATATTCTAACACTTACTTAATTAAGGGCTACACCACTAATATTAATATTAAACTTATATAAAGGAGTGTACAAACATGTATATATTTATACACACATCTGTATTGTTGTCCCATGTGTTGTTTCTTTTCAGAATGTGGGTCAATGTCTTGAAAAGATAAAAATCTATAATAAGCCCAAATGGCTACAGACTACTAACAAACAAATTTTCAGATACAATGTCATAAAAAGTACACAATGAAACCAAAATAAAATTGGTAACTAAACTGAGATATTAAATAAAGCAAGAGGCAAGACCCCTTGTTTATAATCACATAAATTCTTTTTAGTTTTTTTTTAGTTCGTTGTAAAATAACAAATTAGGAAACAAGTTCATACTTATATTAAGAATTTAAGATCAATATCTTTTTTTTTGGCTAGTCCACAAACTTAAAATAATTTTTGATTTTAGAATAATTATTTTATACACTTGAATTATATATTAATGCCAATATATGGGTCAATTATTTTTTTAAGATGATGAATCATATTAGCAACAGTATTCTATCATTATTTGTAAGAAAGAAAATAAAAATATTGAAAATTATTTAATTTCTTCAATATAAATATGTTTTTGCTTTTTGTTGTCACCAACCATATGAACGTTCCAAATTGGCTCTGCATCTTTTTGAAAAACTTGCATGATATATATATGATTTGGCCCCAGAGATACTATTGAGGCTGCTAACCCAATTTATTATTTTTTGGATGAATTATTCATATACACAAATTGTAGTGAGCAACAATATATAATAATATCTCTTTCATTGCTTCTTACTTTGGTGTGTTCTAATAATGTTCTTTCTTTATTTTTAGATTATTATTTCTAATAATTTTATTTCAAATATATCTTATACAACACCTCAATATCCTTTGGAACACACAATAATAGAGTAGATCATTGGGTTGTTCTTGTGTACATGAGTTGGTTTTTGTTTTGCTTTCAAAGCTCTTCTTTCACTTATTTTTATCAAGAATTTTTTTTAAAAAAAAAGGACACTGATTAAGGTGGTTTGAAGATATAAAAAATAAAGTGTTTACTACTTTTTCAATACAGTGTTACCATTTTTTTTTTTAAATTCATACTTTTTGTATTCCTAAACTGTAGAATACTGAATAGAAAAACTATATTTTTAATCAATGAGTTATGGGATATTTAAATGCTCGTCTTTCAGTTTCACAAATCAAAGCTTTTGGGAACAGACGCTTTAGGGATTTGGTATAGTGAAACTATTTTAAGATTTTTATGTTATTGGTTATATCTTTTGTTGGTTTTTAGTATAAATAATTGTATATTATTATAAATAAAGTGCCATCAAATGGTTACTTTTTATTAATTGTGTTATAATGTGCCATCAATGTTATTCCAACGGGCTGAATTTGAAAGAAACAAGCATGTGATGGTTTGTAATTAATATATATATATATATATGAGTGTTGGAGTTTAGTGAAAACATGAACAATACTAAGTGTGAAAGTGAGTAAAATACTTGTGTCTTTTAGATAGAGAAAGGTGTGGGAGTAGATTCCTATCTACTTTGTGTAGAAGTTGTAGACTTAAGAAGACGAGTATTTGGCCATTGTAACCTGGAGGTGACGCGTCCGTGTACCACTACACCGGGAAAATAGACAAAGTTTCTATCCGTGGAGGGCGTGAATTACCTTAAAGAAAGCGAGATATTCGTGCCTCGGCCTAATACCACGCAGTCCGTTGTTTCTAACATTTTTATTTCTTGTCTATTTTTTTCTTATTTTCTCTTGTAGCCCCAACATCTTTTACTAATAAACTAATGATTTAGTTTAGTACTTAAAATCTGACAAATTTCTTAGTTTATCATAAGCGCTGAAGTTAAAAAATTTAGCATCTAAATGATCTAATTATAGTTTACCAAAAAAAAATGATCTAATTACAATTAACTAATCTAATTTTTTTATTGATATATTAATTTAAAATTCATAATAAATATTAGGATAAATTACAAAAACTATTTTTTGAAAACTATTTTTTGAGGACCAACATGAGTATTTAACCTTGGAAAATTTGATTTTTTTAGTGAGTTACGTGAGCGCATGTGACATGTGCCATTAATTTTTTACAAAACAAAACTACAACTATCATAACTGATAATCGTGTAAATCACAAAATATTATAATGTAAACTTTTGAATCACCAGTCACCTAAGTGCAAACGGCCTAAACTACAGATATCCTTTTTGTAATTTATCCTAAATATTATTTTTTAACATAAATATTTAAGTGTAATGTGATGTTAATAATTATAAGAATTCCAACATTTGATGCTCTAGAATTATATAGTAGAGGAAATATATTTAATTTCAAGTATAAAAGTGTGTGTGAAGAAGTGCAAAAAGAAACAAACTTCACCTTTTTTATATGTCAGAAACAAACTTCAACAATTAACAATTTCTGTGTAACATTATTTTCTAATGTCCATGACTTCAGGACCAATCTAACATTGCCGACTTTACTTATCAGTTTTCTTTTTTTTTTTTGCCAGAAAAACTTCTCAGTTTCTGTTTAACAGTGGATTTTCCTATATGGAAAAGCACCATACATCAAGAATAGCCTATATTCACGATTGGGTTTCCTTAAACTTGAACCAAAAACAAATCATCATGGGCCCAAATAAGATTGTAAATGTAGCCTAATGGGCCTCAAGTTTTCTCTTGCTTGGTCTCATATTGCCACAAGCTTATCTCTCTCTCTCTCTCTCTCTCTCTCTCTCTCTCTCTCTCTCTTAGTCTCTTTTTTATTTTTTTTCTAGAAGGGAAAGTATTGCTGATATATCTTCTTCTGTGTCCAACCAAAAAAATGACTTTGAAGTTTAAGTATGTGTATCTAACTCTTTTCTAAATTTTTAATTAAGTTAACAGAATTTGTTAAATGAAACAAATATTTATCACATTATAAATTTATCATCTATCTAATCATATTTAATCCATTAAAAAAAATCTCCCAAATTTCAAATGCTTCCTCCGAAGCTGTGCAGAAAAAGTGAAATTACACTACACTTGCCCTAATATTTATTGTAATAACCAATAAGGGGTTGGTTAAAGTGATAAACGATATGGTATTGTTTAAATAAGATTTTNTCTATACACCGAGGTCATGCTGGTCTTGGTTCATTTACGCTCCCACGTGAATGATCGACCAGGGACAGTTTTAGATTATTTATCATATAATTAATCAAGGATTGTTATCATAGTAAACACGCTAATAATATGATAACCATTAATTTATCTCCATAAATTAATTAATATGTTCAAAACATATTTATAAAATGATTGGCCCTAGGGCACAATCTCCAACAACAACTGTTACCCATATAATATTCAAACAAACAAGGTTTTAAAAAAAGGCCAAACCCTCAAATTGATCCCTTATGTTTCATTATTTTAGATTGATGCTGCATGTTTCTAGAATTTTCAAATTGGTCCAAAAATACTGAATGTGGTTATATATATATATTTCGTTTCAAGTTCGTATATGAAAATTCCAAAGCTATGGTTTCTTTTGATGAGTACTTTGGGGCCGTCAACAAATAAAGTCAAAATGAGTTCTGAAAGTGAGTAACTTGTTTCACGGTCAAACAAGCGAAGTTGATCATATCTATCTCGTTTCAAGTCCGAATACGATGAGTTTGAAACTATGTGCTAACTCTTGAAGAGTTCTTTCTTTACCTAGTTGAGATCATTAGAAAATGAGATCAAATAGTGTCTCGAAAGAATGTTTAGGACCAATTTGAGAAATTATGAAAATATGTAGGATCAATATGAAACAAATGAAACATAAGGGACTAATTTGAAATCCACTCCATACATAAGATACCAATTTGAGATTTTGGCAAAAAGAAACTAAAATATAGAAAGTCCTTAAACTTTTTTCAGCATACATACAATTATCCTAATTTTAGAAACAAATAGAAAAATTTTTAAATTTTTAATTTTATGTAATTAACTGTTGCTAATAAATATTCTATTAAAGTTTATTATTATTATCATTATTTTTTTTCTAATTATTTTTTTTGGTTGCCCAAGGTATCCCCAGCCCGATGGGCTAAGGACTAATCCTCCGCGGATCTAAGCTCCATTTAAGAGTTTACCGCTGGCCAATTGGTTGTTGCATATGCAAGCGGAAATCAAACCCTCGACACTTGCTTAAGCGACCTAGTGAGCTAACCACTAGACCAACCCAACTTGATTATTGTTGTATACTTGTATTTGATATTAATTGAAACTTATAATTTACTAATATAATATAATATATAATAATATATAATATATAATATATATAATATTTTAAAAAATTAATGTATTCTAATTAAAAAATTAAAATAAGACGGAGGCTTTAAATTCAAATATACATATTACATACAGGTTGTTAGCCAAAAATACTCTTGAACCTTGGTACTCCCAATATATAAAATTATTTTTAGTTGTATCGCTAATTTTTTTTTTATTATTGTCAATCAATTGTAAATCAAAATATAAGGTCAGTTTTAATTATACTCTTAAAGTTTTTGTTTGAGTAAATTATACCTTTAATTTTTTTTTTGTGTCAATTGTAGCCCTAAATTGAAAGGTACTTAGGGATGCAATTGACTCAATTGTGAAACATGAGGTATAATTAACTAAAAAAAACTTGGAGGGTATAACTGAAACTGACTCCATACTAGAGTACAATTGACCGGAAAAAAACTTTGAAAGTACAAATAAAAATGAGAGCATACTTTGAGGGTACTAACAAATACTTTTGCCAAAAACAAAAAAAAGGTAAATTACACTTTGGTATCCTATTTTATGGATCGATTTCACTTTAGTACTCTGTTCTTTCAAAAGTAACATTTTGGTACCTTGTTTTCACCATTAATATTTTGGTACCTTGTTCTATGGATCGGTTTCACTTTGCTATCATATTTTTTCATGATTTGTTACCTTGTGATATCTTTTTTAGGATACCAAAATGTCACTTTTGAAAGAACAAGTACCAAAATATTAACTGTGCAACACTTTTGAAAGAATAAGGTATCGAAATGAAATCGGTCCATAAAACGAGGTATGAAAGTGTAATTTACTCAAAAGAAAAATGATATGCATACACCCATACAGGTCGGTCCAGGGATTTGTTCAAGGAGAAGACTGGAAAAGATCGAAGCCGATTGAAGGAGAACGCGTCCCACAGACTCTCTACTACCACTTTCTGAAACACCTTTGACCAATCATTTCTCTCTCTCTTCGATCCACGAATCCGTACGATGCCTTCACGAAGAAGAACCCTCTTGAAGGTCATCATCCTTGGTGACAGCGGGTTCGTCTCTCTTTTACATGATTTCGCACATCTCATCGTTCCTTCTGCGCTTTGATTTTCGATTCTAGGGTTTCTCTACAGGATTGTTGGTTTCCTAGAGTAATCGACTAATCGTCATCGAACTCTTAGATTTCATATTGTAGCGCTTTCTCCTAATTCAGCCAGAGAAATTGATCTGGTTCTGATGTCTCTATCTGTCTATGATCTAGAAGGAGTGGGAGGAGACGAAGAGTTGAACTGATTGCAATTTTGGATAGAATTATTATTATATATTTTCGTTATTTCATAGGGCGGCGAGCGTACCGTTCATTGGGCATACGAATTTAATATTTACTTCAATAGGGAAAAGTAACTAAGGTGAAAAGGTTCTTTTGTTTTTCTTCAATTCGCTATGCTTGGTATTGGAATGGTTTGTGTGTATTTTCTTTTTGATTAGTTGTATCACAAGAAATAGAGCTACGATAATTCAACATATATTTAGATATTTGCGATCATTGGCAGTTTGATTTATGGTTTATGAAGATAATAAGTTTTTTTACTGCTGTTATTTAACGCGATTGGTTTTGCACCTTGCAGGGTGGGGAAAACGTCTTTGATGAATCAGTATCCTTTGGTGCGGACAAGTGGAAACATTTGAACTTTACTCATTTTAGCACTACATTTCCTGCTAATCTATGCAATGCCATCTTACTCTGAAACATGTCTAGTAAATGTATTTCCGTAACATTTGTAATATAGATATGTAAATAAGAAGTTTAGCAATCAGTACAAAGCAACCATTGGAGCGGACTTTTTAACCAAAGAAGTGCAGTTTGAAGATAGGCTTTTCACCTTACAGGTTTGGCTAGCTTGATTTTGTCCTTCATGGACGTTACTGCATGCTTGAGCCATATTGGTCAAGGTGGTTAATATTTCATATACTAGGGTTGGGAAAAAAAGGCTAAAACAAGGGGGCAGATTAACAATTGGTGGAGATCTGCTTGATTGAATATTGGTTTTGTAACAGATAGAAGTCCTTGTCTTACGAGTTATGTTATTGGTACATACTAATTTTTGTTACAGAATTCTGAATGAGGTTGAACTTGTTAATTTTGGATGTTATCATCCCATGAAACAATGCATTTAATTCTGACATTGATTGTTTTATACTTGTATTTTAATGTTATGGTGACTACTGACTGATTATTATATGTATAACTGTGGAAAACTGTCAACTTTCCTCTTCTCTAGGATTTCATTTGTTTGTTGTATGACTGACTGTACTGTGTGTGTACCATCCTCTCCTGCCAGGTTATAAAGATGGAACAAGGAGAAGAAAAAAATGAGGGGATTTGTTTCCCACTCGTAACCTTGTGACTATGGATGCTAGGATTTGATATGGTTATTTTTCCTTGTGTGCAAAGACCATCAAACTATTACCACGCCTAGTGTAGTATACTATGGGATTAAGCTTCTTAGTACTTTCTTAATACCTGTCAGCTCTAGGCTGTTTCTGAAAGTGAGATGGGGGATTTTGCATGACCTGTTAAGCTGCTGCTTTCGTTTTCTGCTGGGCAATTGCTTGTTCACTTATTGATTTCTTATTCATGATACCTGTCTTGCACATGTGCATCCTTTCTTAGAACTTTGATTATTTCATTCAACAAGGATGTTATGGTATTAAAAAATGACATGGGCTTTCATTAATTTTTAAATTGAGCATCTTGGGTATATAGATTAAATTTAATAGGACAGTGATGCTTGAATCTTTCTCTTGGCTTCTTAAGAGCAGTGAGTTTGTTTGGGGAGGGAATGGCAATTAGGTCAGCTAAAGTGAAAATATGCTGAAGTGGCTGAAGTGCTCTCTATGAATGTTGGATCTACTCTCCTTCTTTAGCCTTTCCATTGATCTCTCTCTCCCTCTCTTTATCTATCCATTTTCTCTCACACTTCAGCCACTTTAACAAAAACATACTTTAGCTGGTCTACCCCCGAAGGAAGGCAACTTAGCCTGTTAAGAGTTCTCTGTGTAATGCACTATAAGTGGGGCATATTCGTGTATGGGTTTTAGCTTCTTGATTGTTGTAGAAAGAATGTTCAGACCAATACTAGATTTTTGCTTTTAACCTGTTTTAATTGACGTTTTAAGTAACACTGGTTTGCAATATGGTACAGTGTTAATTATTGATTTTCTTGTGTTCATATTCTTAATTTTGCAGATTTGGGACACCGCTGGCCAGGAAAGATTCCAAAGCCTAGGAGTTGCTTTTTATCGCGGTGCTGATTGCTGTGTTCTTGTATATGATGTTAATTCAATGAAATCATTTGACAACCTTAACAACTGGAGAGAGGAATTCCTGATTCAGGTGTGTATTTTCCTCTCTGTAATTTCAAGTTTTTATTCATATCAAGCAATTTTGTGGTGATTTTGTAGTTGCTAATATCTTTGATTACTTTGGCAGGCAAGCCCTTCTGATCCTGAGAATTTCCCATTTGTTGTTATAGGAAACAAGATAGATGTTGAAGGTGGAAACAATAGAGTGGTATGTCTTTTCCTTGACTTTGTCATGCTTCTCTCTGATTCTACAAATTTGACCCATTATACATATTGGAAACTTTCTGCTTAACAGATGAACAAAGCTAATAAGTTCTTCTGTGCAGGTTTCAGAGAAGAAAGCTCGAGCTTGGTGTGCATCGAAAGGAAATATCCCATATTTTGAGACATCAGCCAAAGAAGGTATCAATGTTGAAGAAGCATTCCAGTGCATAGCAAAAAATGCCTTGAAAAGTGGTGAAGAGGAAGAAATGTAAGTTGCTGAACATTCATTATTTTTCCTTATACGCCAACATGCTTTGGGAAACAAGAATACAGAGAGATTGGTGTTCTCTTCTCTGATCTTTGAATATTGTTGATTTGTCGGGAGCATACTTTGATCTTACCGGTGTTCTATTTTTATACGATTCCATGTTGTGATGATGTATGATAATGGGAAAAAAAAAATTATAAAAACCCGTTCATTGTTAGCTGCTAGTACTAGTAGGGTAGTATTTGATATAAATCATTTTTTTATTTAATATCTATGTTTTGGGAGTCACTATTCACTAACCTGAAATATTATGATATATGATACTGATGGTCTTCTTTTGAATTTTTGTTCTCCTTGTTGTAATTTGTGCTCAATGAAGATACCTGCCGGACACAATCGATGTTGCAACCAGCAGTCAACAGCGTTCAACGGGATGTGAGTGCTAAATATATTGCTTTTCCATTACAGTACAAATAAGGTCCATTACATGAAACTGGTCTGTTTAACCACTTCTGGCCGTGAGACTTCATTGTACATTGGTGTTTGCTTAAAAATCCAAAATTGGTCCTGTGGCATCTGTTGAATTCTTCTTTTGTTTATGTCCAAATTGATCAGATTAGTTTGTTCTCCTTGCCTTTGGTATTTAAGTATTCCCAAAGAAAAGCTGTAAGATAATTCCCAAGTTACTGGTTTCGTTGTTTATGTTTCTGCACATAGTGGTATTTTCTGTCAGTTCTTATTCTCCTCTGGGTTGCTGAAGAAACTACAACTAAGAGGCTGTTGTTTAATGTTTCAAGTAGTTGAAAATCCATGAGATTAATAATTCATATCTTGGATCTTGAGGGGCCATGATTAACTTGTAGAGTCAATCTTTCTAGTAATTTTTTAACTTAAAAGGGACCGAATGAGAAAGCATTCCTTCCTATGAATCATAAGGGAAATTGTTTGAAAATCACTTTTTTATAGACTTAGCCTAAGAGGGAAAAGAGCTACACCAAAAGTTGCTGAAAGCAGAGATTTTCAGTACGTCCTTGCCTTTTCACAATATTTCAATGTTCAAAGTGCACTTTTAGTCCTATATTTTTTTTTGTTGTAATTTTGGTTTCATATCTTTTGCTCAGGTTATAGATTTGGTTCCGTGTTGTACTTTTGGTTTTATATCTTTTGCTCAGGTTATAGATTTGGTTCCGTGTTGTACTTTTGGTTTTATATCTTTGGGTTAGGTTATAGAATTGGTCTCATATCTATTGATCAAGTTGCAGAATTGGTTTCATATTTTGTGGTCAAACGTATAATTAGTCTCATCTTTAGGTCATGTGGAATTGACGGTGAAATTTTACCAATTCTGTAATCTGATAAAAAGATGAGACTAAAACTGTAACAAAAAAAAGTTGTGAGATTAAATTAAGATCTGAGCAAAAGTTATGAGACTAAAAATGAACTTTGATTTGTGAGATAAAACAAAGTTAACATATTGCACGTGCCCGTGAATTTATTTTAATCTGTGTGTCGAATACCATCATTCTACCGTACAACCATTAAAAATTTTAAACATTTGACTCCTAAAGATTTTTCATATCCTACCAAAACGATTGTACTTCAATATCTCATATTTTCATCCTGTGATTCTACGAATATATTTCAATTTTAGGATGATATGTCACCAACAAGAAGATGAACCATCCTTTTCGAAGCAAGGCTTGAGGGTTAAAAGAAAAAGATCTGAATTGACTTGGCATATGTTTAAGATTTCTGCAAGTCCAAATATTATTTATTCCACTTTTCATGAAAGATGTGCGAAATAAATTTGGTTTAACAATAAAAACTTATTACAATTTCATTATTCCAATTTTCATTACATAACTTAATCTACAGTGTTATATGGCTGTTTGTTTTTCAATTATAAAGTCATTACAAAAATATCACTTCATTACAAACTCATTTCATTACATATTTTATATCCAATTACTAACATACCCCTACTCAAATACCTATAATTATCTATATTCTAATACAAATATAAAAAAACTATTTAGCAAAATAGTAATTTTCAATACCCTCATTTATTACACTTACAACTTTCTCTCTCCACTCATCATTTTTT
>QANZ01017486.1:164916-187675 GCA_003254925.1 Chamaecrista fasciculata
AAAAAAAAAAAAAAAACTCCCTAGATCATGATATTTGAGGACTAAAATAAAAATTACAAAAACTTTTTGGGATCAAAATGTAATTTTGGAAAATAAATGCAATTTAGTCCTACCCATATTCAAATACAACTACTAAACGAAATTTTGAAAGTAAACTTGAATAATTTGGAGAATATTCCCATTAGTTAATTTACAAATTAAATAATTAATATTTAGTTAGTTTTACTAAATAATTTAATAAAATACCAAAATATTTTTTTTTAAATTATAATAAAACTATAATTTTTTCATGCAAGTTGTTCAATAAGTTATGATAGCAAAATATGATGATCTAACTACAATAAATATAATTATTTTAGTAAAATATTAACTTAAATTTAGCAATAAGTATAATATTTTAAACATCGATAGTCAAGTATGTTTGTGATTTAATTTCAATTGGTATATTTAATAAAATAATTAAATTAATTATGATCATATATTGTAAAAAATCAATCTTATTATGTGCCCCAAAGACTTTTGAAAAATATAAAAGTTTTTTACCTTAAATGGAAGATAAATCAAACAATAGAGATACATAGCTATTTTTTGTGTCCCAAGGACCAATCTGATAAAGATGACAAACATTTGGGTTCAATGTGATTAATTAAGGACTTGGTTGAGAGAAATTTTATGAGAAAGGGAAAATTTTGATTCATCAAAACTTTAACGATCTTTCTGCAATTCCTTTTTTAATAACTCTCTAGTTCTTGGAATGAAATTGTAGAAAACTCTATTAATTCTTTTAGTTTGTTGTGTTTTGATGAAGAGAAGAAAACAAATCAGGGGAAATAGTGTAGTGTAGAGTGAAGAAAGAGATATATATTATCCAGAAAAAGTGTGATAATGCGTTGCGTCACTTCCCCTGCAACGATTCCACAAACGATGCCGGAGTCGTCGGCGACGGCAAGGGTGGCGCCGATACAGAGAAGATGATGGCGACAAAGGCAACGATGACGATGAAGGAGGGCTTGGCGGAGAGCGATATCGTCATCGGAAACTATGGGTTTTAAGAGTTGTGGTCATTTCTCTTCATGCGCAAAGTTTGAAAATGGAGAGAGAGAGAGAGAGAGAGAGAGAGAGAGAGAGAGAGAGAGACGAGAGAGAGACGAGAGAGAGGGAGAGAGAGAGAGAGACGAGAGAGAGAGAGAGAAAAAAATTGTTTTTTTGTGTGAAATAAACTAAAATCCCCCAATTATTTCTTCTTTCTTACATCTTGGTTCTATTATAGAGAAAAAGGTCCTTTATGCAAAAAATTCAAACTTTTAGGAGTTAAAAATAAATTTTGTCTTTTTTTTAACGGAAAAATGGATGAAAAATGTTTGAGGGACCAACTGTGTCAAATTTGGAAAACTGAGGGACTAATATGGAACAAAAAATAACCGAGGGACCAATTTGGAACACTAAGCATAACTGAAGGACCAATATGGAATGACGAATAAGTGAGGGACCAATTTGGAACATTGAACGTAACTGGGGGACCAAAATAGAACTTTGGCCAATATATTTTTACACCGGAGAAGTTAGTTGACTTCACAATGACTTTGAAAAGAAATATAGTTTCATCGACCACCAATCTTAATGCCGGATATGTCATTAAAAAATGCATGAGAATTTTTCCAAATACACTTTGTAAAGTAATGCAATGTTTAATTATCCCCTTCTAAAAGTTGGTACCACCTAAGTATGGTGTAACTCAATATTAGCCCAGGTATTAATTACTCGACCTTGACTATCAACTACAGACTGGTCGAAATTGAAACCATTTAAATTGAAAGCCATAGTATTGATACCTAACGCAGTAAACCAAATACCTACTACATGCCAAGCAACTAGGAAGAAATGTAAAGAATGAGAATTGCTGAAACTAGCATATTGGAAGATCAATCGGCCAAAATGAGCAGCTACAATATTATAGGTTTCTTCTTCTTGACCGGTCATTTTTAGTTATACCCTCAACGTTTCACATTTTAGTAAATTATATCCAAACCCGACATTTTTTGTTTTAAGGTCCTTAAGTTTTCATTATTTAGAAATCATTCATTCTCTCAAGATTTTATTTTCACACGAGTCCCTAACTAATTATAGAACAATCCAGAATGTTTGTCATCTTTAACGAACTAGTCCCTGCAATTGAGAAACCCGAAAAATCTATCCCCTTTAGTTTTTTACACTTTTGGCAACCACACACAAACTCGTCGGTGAGCCTTGAATACAGAGAAATTGAGCATAAATATCAATAGTTCTAGCTCCCAGCTTTAACACAATCTCTAATGGCAGTGTCGTCATGGTCGTCGAAATTGAGAAGTAAAGTAACTTCAAACCCCCTTTGGAGAGAGAGGCAAAATACAGAAGATGGGTGAGAGAGGCGGTTGTAAGGGAAGAAAAATGGATGGGAACGACGTAATTTAGGTGAGACCAGGAAGCTCAGGATGACGACGAGAAGGACCTTGTCGACGGAAACAAAGATAGAGTGGACGACGACGACGAAATGTGGCGGTGATGTTTTAGGGTAAGAGAAGGCAGTGTTATTAATGGCTTTTAAGGACCTATTTGTTAAAGATGGCAAACATTCTGGACTATTCTATAATTAGTTAAGGGTTAGACTATAATTGACTCAAATGTAAAATGTTGAGGTTATAATTGACAAAAATAAATGATAGGAGTATAATTAAAAATGACTCCATACGCTGAGAATACCAACAATACTTTTGTCATCCCCTTTAATTAATACTATTTTACATGTATGCACATTCATAGGTACCTTTTTTACTTACTTTTAATAATCAGTCTTTTTTTGTTAATTGAAAATAGGAAATATTGAATGGTGTAACACGTCTAGGTAACTGCATTTTGATTGCCACACTCAAAGATGGCTGTTGTGTTATCCAAAAACTTCTTGACCACGCCAATCATGAATCTTAATGTCAATTTTAATTCATTTAAACAGAATTTTTTATATTACTAGAAATATAATTTCTAGCAATTACATCTCCGCCATGAATATAATTTCTGAAACTAAAAGAATAATCCATATACTAAAAGTTCCTTAAGAATAAAGTATTGCAGTAAACTTAATTAATATTAACTTAATCATTTTTATATTCATATTTCGATCAAGATCAAGAGGTAATACTATAATATTTCTTTATATTCAAATGTTCCTGTTGTAATTTTATTACAGTAATATATACTAAGTTGAAACTATGATTATATATATATATTATCTGTGATATACATATCTAACTACGCCTCTGGTAGGAAACGAAAGAAGGCTGTGCTGGAATAAGTTGAAGGAAGAGGGTCAAGATCGTTTGATGATATTATAAAAGACCTCAGTATGAAAGAGAACTGAGTTCCCTCTGTGACCCGGCTTATTTCTGGTCAAAACTATATATATATATATATTGTGGCCAATATATATATATATAGTTTTTGCTTAGTATATATTGCTGCTAGTGAAGTTATGGTAGAAAATTAATTTAATAAGACAAAAGACAATAGAGGAAATGTTGGTAGAAAATTATAGTGACAACCCATTAGTACATTGGGATAAGTCAAAACCTATAGCAAAAATAGAATTAAAGGACTATAGTAGGGAAATAAATTGTAAACCCTACCCATGGACAAGTAAAGACAAAGAGGAATTTATTATGCATATAAATGAAATGTAAAAATATGATCTAATAAGGACTAGCCAAATTAGTTATAGTTCCCCGGCAATGATAGTTATAAAGCATAGTGAGGAAAAAAGAGGGAAGTCTAGAATGATAATAAATTACAAGAAATTAAATAATATAGCAATAAGAAATAGATATCCAATACCAAAAATAGAATTATTATTTAATCTCATTAAGGGAAAAAAGATATTTAGTAAATTTGATTGTAAATCAGGATTTTTCCAAATAAAGTTAGAAGAAGATAGTAGAAAATATACTGCTTTTAGCACATCAGAAGGATTACTTGAATGGAATGTCTTACCAATGGGATTCCATAATAGTCCAAGTATATTTCAAGAATATGTTTCAAATCTATTAAAACCAATAAGAGATTTTGCTGTTATATATATAGATGATATTTTAATATTTTCAGATAATAATGAAGAACATGAAAAACATTTAGAGAAATTTATAGATTTAATAGAAGAAAAAGGAAAAAAAGCAGAATTAAGAATGAAAAGAATAGGATTTCTAGGACATTATATTTCTGAAGATGGAATAGAATTACAAGAACATATTAGTAAAAAGTAGAAGATTTTACAGAAATAGAAAATAAGAAACAATTACAATCTTTCTTAGGATTAGTAAATCAAGCTAGGAATTTTATTCCAAATTTAGCAAAACATACAACCAAGTTATCAAGATTAGCTAGAGAAAAAGCAATGTGAAAATGGGATAATAATACAAAGAAAGAAGTTGAAAAAATAAAAGTACTGTGTAAAGATTTACCAAAATTAACAATTCCAATAGGAGAAGATATAAAATGGATGATTTATACAGATACATCAGATAATTATAGGGGAGCAGCATTATATCATGAAAATAGCCAAGGTGAAGAAATAATAACCAGGTACAGTAGTGGAAAATTTAATGATAGTCAAGTTAAATATCATTCAAATTGGAAAGATTTTTTAGCCATAGTTAAGGCAGTAGAAAAAATTTGAATTATTAATTGTTAATACAAAATTTATTATTAGAACTGATAATACATAGGTCAAGCATTGGTTAGATAAAGGAATTAGAACTAATAAATTGACTAACAAAATGTTATTTAAATGGAAAGCTAATTTGTCTTATTATGATTATGAGATTGAGTATATCAAAGGAAAAAATAATTTGATTGCTGACTATTTGAGCAGGAATGCAGAATAATCCCGCTGATATGAGTAGACCAATAACTCCAAATAGTCCGACATTCAACGAAGCAATAATGTCAGAAATAAATATTCTTAAGATGAACATGGCAACTATGCATATGAAAATACTCCAATTATATCAATCAGTATCACAAATCCAAACCAGTCTCAATAATGCAAATATTACAGGTCATATACCTGCGGGTCATCAACCCGAAGCCCAGATAAATAAAGAAGGTCATCTACCTTCATATAAATACCCATTAGCTCATCCTAAAGAGATCATAATTATTTCTGATTCATCCACTAATCTTTCATATAAACAAATAGTTGAAAAATAGCTAGAAAAAGTATCCTCAATAAGTACACCCTCAAAAATAGACTCAGACTATCAATTCAATATAATAACCATAACACTGAATCCCGATATTATAAATAATTCCGATACATGTATGATTTTGTCAAAATATTAAATGATTGTAATTTGTCAATTAAAAAAGGAGAGTATCAAGTTTGTATCCCATTTTGGGATCAATAAGGTTGTTGTACTTCCAAGTATGCCCGCCAAATATGTGAAAGCATCATATGATTATGGACTCATCCAGACTATTTATCCATCTAAAGATGAGAGCGAACTAGCCTTATTACCAGAATATTTGAAGAAAGTAGCAACTCATTATCAAAGGGATAGTCATCAAGAATAAAGTTTTTATCAGATGTTATTCAGTAATAAGTGAGATAACCACCGATGTATGTTATCAGCCAATAAGTTTAATTAAGTTTGGTACAACTAAAAGTTCACTAGAAGTTGAAGAAGAAAAGAAGGAGATTCCCAGCGAAGAAGATTTTCAATTAATGATGTCAGATATCAGAGCACAGGGTATCAAGATTATTTTTGAAGAAATAGAGAAAACGATTAATGCTGAAGAAATCCAATGGACATATTATGCAAGTCCAAACACCTGTATATATTCTATTGGAAATAATAGCAAGAATCCGAGATTATTCAAGGTATGGACTGAGAAGATCAAGAATAACAAGATGCCTAACTCCGAGTATACCAAGACAAGTATTTGCCAGGTACTAGAAGAATATGAGGGCCATAATTGTAAATATTGTGCCCATAATCCGAAGAAAAAACAAGATTATGAAGAGCCTGAGATAGATGAAGATTTGATCTGAAAGAAGAAAAAGATAAAGCTCAGCAGATAGAATCATGGAAAAAGAAGATAGAGTCATGAAAAGAAGACAAATGAGTACATGAAAATAGTGCAAGTAGTACGTGAATAGTATAAGTAGTAAATGTAAAGATAAAATAAGGGACATGTGTAATATGTAAATAGTATGAGTGGTAAATGTGAGGGACATGTGTAATATATAAATAATATAAGTAGTACATGTAAGGGACATGTGTCCAAGAGTAGTAAATAAGTATGGCAAAAAAAGTCATAAAGTAACCATGGTCATGTAGAAAGTAACTAGGGTTTGTAAAATAAGTGTGTAAAAGTAACTAGGATTATGTAACTAGAGTTATATGTAATGTCTATATAAGTGGGTGGAACTCATGATGAAGGACACACCACACTAGTATTGTAATCTTCCTTTGTGAAATATAAGAGTATTTTCCATCACTCTCTTGCCTTACTCTCTTATTCCCTTACTCTTACTCTCAAAAACTTGCATGATAAACATCTTGAAGCATGGATAACCAAGGTATGGAAGGCTAACTTCCTTATTAAGATCAAGAGGTAGTACTATAATATTTCCTTATATTCAAATGTTCATGTTGTGATTTTATTACAGTAATATATACTAAATTGAAACTATGATGATATATTAACTGTGATATACATATCTAGCTATGCCTCTGGTAGGAAACGAAAGAAGGTTGTGCTGGAATAAGTTGAAAGAAGAGGGTCAAGATCGTTTGATGATCTTATAAAAGACCTCAGTATGAAAGAGAGGATTGAGTTCCCTCTGTGACCCGACTTATTTCTGGTCAAAACTAGATATATATATATATTGTGACCAATATATATATAGTTTTTGCTTAGTATATATTGCTGGTGGTGAAGTTATGATATCATCACGAATCTTCATGTCAATTTTAATTCATTTAAACATAATTTTTTATATTACTAGAAATTATATTTCTAGCAATTACATCTCCATGAATATAATTTCTGAAACTAAAAGAATAATCCATATACTAAAAGTTCCTTAAGTATAAAGTATTGCAGTAAACTTAATTAATATTAACTTAATCATCTTTATATTCATATTTCGATCAAGATCATACTTTTTTAGACAATATAGTCGAAATCGTTTTATAATTCTAACTTAATTAGACAATACATTTCCTCCTAACTTTATAAAAAATAATAAATGACTCGAAATTAGGTAGTTAAAATTCTGTTTGGGAATGTACGTAGTTAGTTAATGTGGTTAGCTTGGTTCTGTTATTTGATTGTAACTCCTCTTGCTCCACTATATAAAGTGCTTAATTACTTGTATCTCATCTGCTATTAATTCAATATATACATATACTTTCTAGAAAAATTCACAAATCAAAATGTTACTAACACTAATATTACATACATCTGTCTGGCTTCATCAATTTCAGCCTCAAGAACACACATAGATCCTCATGGATCATGATCATGACTTGCACGACCTCACCATTGGGAATCCACAGAGGTCAATCGTTCCAAGGTGAGTCCACAATAATCTCAGTTACATTCTTGAATTTCTAATTTTTTTAATTAATTTGTGCATGCTAGATATAGCTATTTGTTCTGTTAGTTCTTGTTTAATTTAATTAATTCTTATATATATATATATTATATATATATATATATATCATCCCTTTGATTGGTTCTAGGAATCGATGAACTATTTGAGATGGAGGATAGTTGTTTCTTCTATGTATGTATCTGTCATTCCATCTATCATTCTTGAAATTCTTGGCCCCTAAAGAAAGGAAAAAATGGTTCTTGAAATTCTCGAAAATGGTATTCATTAAAATCATTTAATTAGATTATTAAATTACATGAAATAAATTTTGTGACGTAAGTATTTATGATTCTTTGTCATGGATCAAGATTTTTAGCTTAATTTGGGTTATTAGTTTGTTAATGTATTATTAATTTCCGTAGTGATGGACATCGATAATAGCATGGTTATTAAATTACATCAACATTAGTGTTGCTCATGGTTATGAATATAACGTCTATATGAACATCGATAATAGCAAAAACAACAACATCATGGTCGACACAAATTCAAGTTTTGTTGGCCATGGTTAATATAATGGTCGTCACACTAATAATGTCCATATTAACATCAACAGCTGCAGCAACAACGACATCGACATTGTTATTGGACACACAAACCAACTTATGTTGTTGGTCATATTGGTTATACTTTTGGTGGCAGTGCAATCTATGTTAACATCAACTACAGGAGCAACAAACACATCAAGATTAACGCTGGACTTGGACACACAAATCCAATTGTTGGAATTAGTCGTCGTAATCGTAGTAATTAGTATATAGATGTTGACTTGAGATTGGTTATGTAATTTGAGATTCAATATATAAATGTTGACCGTTAGTGTTAATTGACATTTGTTAGGGGTTAGAGAGTTTCTGCTTCCGAATTCCAATTAAGAAACTCGATCAGTGAATTGAAACATTTTGGCAGTCTAAAATTCTATTAATAATGTTGTTTCTATCTGTTTTATATCGATCTTCTTTTCCCAACAAATGCTTCAGTTTCAGGGTTGCTAGTTCA
The DNA here is from genome assembly GCA_003254925.1 of Chamaecrista fasciculata. NCBI lineage: Eukaryota > Viridiplantae > Streptophyta > Magnoliopsida > Fabales > Fabaceae > Chamaecrista > Chamaecrista fasciculata. The sequence goes on from QANZ01017486.1 coordinate 173,603, forward strand.
ATTACCAGTAATTTGAAATGGAATTCACAGAATGATCTTCATATATATATATATATAGACATATATACTTAGGGTACGGTTAGATTATAATGCAAAGTTTGATTCTTGACATGAGATGCAATGGGTCATGAGCCAATAAGATAATGACACTAGTTGTATGTAAGTAGTGATGTAACTCCATACACAGTTTTGATTGGTTAAAAAAATTATTATTTTTTTTTATTTTTCAGAATTAAATTACATCAATGATTATAATTATGCCACATCAGCAATTGCATCCGATGTCAATAATCAAACTTTGCATCTTAGACTAACACATATACTTAAGTGCAAGTTCTACTGATACTTTTATCCGTAAGCTTAGCTTGCTTATAAAGCTGAAATTTTTAAGTTTATTCAAAAAATTCACGAAAGGAGTGAAGTTATTTTAAATGTCCAATGTCCCGTGGCAAGACCAATAATTAATATAATGCACACTAGTTTCCATGAAACAGAGTTTCACTTTTGGATGGCAGGGGATTCTCTAGATGCAGTTAAAATTTGAAGCGACATTAATTAAATATTTTCAGGTGTCAACTTAATTACTAAGCTAGCAGTTACTAATTAGAGAACTCTTTAGAGATATATGGATGTAACAAGTGAAGTTAGAGTTCGAGCATATAAAGGTTGATTGAGTTCTTAGTTAGGGAATGAAGTATGAATTGAAGGGCATGCATTTGACTTAAGAGAGGATAAGAACTGTAGGCCACCAATTCCTTTTGAAGAACATCAACATTTGGGGTTTGTATGCATAATTGGAAAATATAATAATAATATTAGGGACCAAATTTAGTAGTTAGAAACCAAAACATAATTTCTAAAAATATTAGAGATCAAAATGGAATAAACAAAATATTAGGGACCAAAATGAGATTTTGACCTTAAATAATAGAGTCTAGTGAAATTTAAATAATTGAAATCTGTAACTAAAATATAAAAAATTAAATATAATAATAATATGGAGTTTATCGTATATTCAATAAGATTTAAATATATTGATATCTATATCAAATATTTTATTTTTTTACCAAAAAAAAATATCAAATATTTTATTTGATCCAATTTTTTTAAAGAAAATTTTAATAAATTAAAAAAATGGATCATATTTTAATAAATTAACTTTTTTTGTTGTTGTTGATAAATTTTTTTAATAAATTAAATAAATAAAATCCGATGTGTAAATTAATAAAACAGATTATAGGCATTCTTGGTGAGAATGTAACTTATAAGTGCTATTTTATAAAGCATCCCAACTATAATAATTTGAGTAAACTAACATTTTGTTCCCTTAAAGATTACCGGACTAACAATTCAACCCCTAAAAGATTGAAATATACTATTTAATATATATGAAATATCAAAACAATATATTTATTATTTTTACAGATTAAATAGTAAATCATTCTAATCTTTAGCGACTAAACTATATATTTCAATATCTCTCCCATCAGATTCCAACAAGCCATTCAAGTGAATCCGTGATCTGCTAGGCATTATTCCTAATAGCCCTCCAAATCACAAAATTTTTGTGCACAAATCAATAATGACATTGTTTCGGTGTCATTTTCTTTCTGTGTGTAATGGCAATCCTTTTACTCAGAGTTTTTCCACTTTTTTCTTGTTAAATTTTGAGAGTCCTAAATATTTTGCTTAATTTGGTTTCACTTGTAAATAATTAAATTTTCTTTTTTAATTTTAAAAATAAAAAATCAAAATTGTAATTTGGCCAAAATTAAAATATAATCCACTATTAATTAATTTTTTCCCTACCTTATCGGCATAATTTCCAAGTTAAACATGAAAATTGTGGAGGCACAAATTAAAATCTAAAAAAAGAAGAAACAAAAACATATAATTAAATATTGTATCTATCACTGTTATGAAAACCGGACCGGCCAATGGTCCGGTCTGACACAAATAGAAAACCGTTTTGACACAAAACCGGCGGTAAAAATATTTTTTTTTTTTATTTTTTTAATTCTTGGGATTAAAATATGTTAAAAATTTAATAGATAAACATACATTTGTTCATCAAAATCAAGAATATAAATGCGGAACTTACCTCCAGCCATTGCCTCAGAATAGAAATCTCAAGAACACTAGAACTAAAATAAGAACTAGAATATGAGTACTTCTAGCCTTTGATTTCTCATATAATGTGATGGTGTTTTCTTAAAGTGATGAGAAACAAGGTCTAGGGACTCATATTTATAGCAACCTTGAGGGCACCACTCCATCAATGGTGACACAAGTTACAAATGGAGAATTGAATATACATAATGTAGGTTAATGAATTTTAAAGGGCTCTAAATTTAGGAAAATGAATCTGAAATTGGACCATCAAATAGGACATCAATTAGGATTAATTGAATTAAATGATAAAAAACTTACATTCTCACAGTCTTTCTTAATGTGCCCTTTCTTTTTACAGAAAAAACACTTAGACTATTTCAAGGTCCCTTAATCTTGCCCTTTTTCTTAGCTTGTTTCTTATCCTTCCCATGTGCCAAATGTGCTACTCTCTCCCACTTCCGCTAAGAGTAGTCTTCCTTCCTCTTGAACACACATGGTCAGAACTTCATTAATAGACCATTTTTGCTTATGTGTGTTATAAGAGATTAAGAAAGGTTCATACTGAGGCGGAAGGGAATTCAAAATGGAGTCCACTAGGAAAGTGTCAGGAATCTCAACCTCAAGTTTTTTTTAATTGAGCTGCAATGTCCCTCATCTTTATGATGTGCTCATGCACACCGCTTATGCTAGTGAGTTTCATAGATGATAATTTTGACATAAGAGACTTACAATTATCACCACTTAGTTCAGGAACGTGAAAATCAAAAATATTGAGTGGTTGCAAAGTTGCATAAAAGTTACATATTAACATCTGTATTTGAGAGAAAATCAATATAGTACCATATAGCATGTTCTACCAATGTAAAACTTGCAAATTAAACATGAGCCTAGTAACAAATATCACTGCCTGCGGGCTAAGCTTTATTTAATTAGGTCCATGTATCAAATATGATGAAACTAGCAAATAATACGTATTTTTTTCCAATCCCTGTGGGGAAATTGTAAAAATAAAAATATGCTATCTCATCCAAATTAATCATATTTATATAATAACATTCCTGTAGGATGATGATTACCATAAAAAAATGATTAATTACAATATTGTCATTCTACTTTATGTAAGTTTTAGAGACTTAATGTATGGTTTAAAATAATTAAAGGTGCTGCGGCTAAACTTTAATTAAAATAAAATCATACCAATTACATGACAAAAATATTTTCCAAAGCCTCAAAATAAGCAATTTCACATAATAGGATTTAAAACAGAAAAATCCTGATTAGAATTTAAGCAAATAATGAGGTGATAACAATAAAAGTAATATATACAACAATATGTAATTACTTTTATCATATACAATATAAAGGCCAAATGAAGAGATCAACAGTGATGCCAAAAGATGACTTATACATGCTATAAACAATATTATAACAAATAAAGGTATAAAGCCAATAAAAGACATCACAATCCAATAATACATTTATAATGGATTTAAATCTTCATATATGTGTAAACAGAATTGAAAATATATATGCTATAAACATAATCATAAATTTCCAGATAACACATATAAGGATTAAAACTTATTCTAATTAAAAACATGTATAATATACACAAACTGAAAATCAATTAGATCAAGAATTAAATCCAGAAAGATGCATAATCTTCACGCATACATATAATCCAAAACTGATAAATTATATATACGCCAGCAAGTAGGAAAATTAAAACCGTATGCATTATTACACATGTTCGATCAATACTCCACTTGTCTAATCATCCTTCTTAACATCATATATATCTATATATATATATATATAAACATAAACCGTGTATATATATATTAATCCGAAACCAAAAAGCAGCATGTGATCCACGCCATCATAATTTCGAAACACAAATTATATATATAAGCACAAAGTAGAGAGTAAAGCACCATATACACCATATACATATATAAACTGTAATATATGAATAAAAAATGCATATGATCAATCATGCTTCTCATCTTCATATATACATGTATACAAACCGTCATATATTAAACTGTAATTTAATATATATACAACTCAAATATATATATATACATATATTAATCTGAATTCAAAGCAGCATGAAAACACAATATCGCATATATATTACTTTAATTACAAGTATGTGCAGCGGTGGACAAAAATGGACCACAAATTCCAGAACCGTCGAAACATGAATTTTTTTTTCTTAACAACTAAATTGATCATATTTGCATAAACTAATGCCTTATTAATTCAACAAACATGATCGAGTCAAAACTAAAATAGCAAGGCAGAGGTTCAAATAGCTCTGATATCAAATGTTAGAAATTTAATAAATAAACATACATTTATTCATCAAAATCAAGAATATAAATGCGGAACTTACTTCTAGCCATTGCTTCAGAATAGAAATCTTAAGAACACTAGAACTAAAATAAGAACTAGAATATGAGTACTTCTAGCCTTTGATTTCTCATATAATGTATGGTGTTTTCTTAAGGTGATGAGAAACAAGGTCTAGGGACTCATATTTATAGCAACCTTGAGGGCACCACTCCATCAATGGTGACACAAGTTACAAATGGAGAATTGAATACACATAATGTAGGTTAATGAATTTTAAAGGGCTCTAAATGTAGGAAAATGAAACTGAAATTGGATCATCAAATAGAACATCAATTTGGATTAATTGAATTAAATGATAAAAAACTTACAAAATAATGTTATTTTAAAATATTTTTTTTCTTATTAAGTTTAGACTCAAACTAATACGTTATTTGGTAGTCTTCACTTTAATATTTAATCGTTTATCCTTCTAGTTTTCATTTTTTTACTTAATCAAATTTAAATTTAAAGAATTTATTATATATTTTTAATAATTATTAATATATTTTTATTTTTTAAAATTAATTATGTTATTTTTAATTTATTTTATTATTAACAGTTCGATTCCGGTTGGACCATTGAACCTTGAACTACTACTTTATCCAGTGTCGGTCGTATTTTAAAAACCAAAGAATATATCATATGAATTAAACGAGATTGAAAAATGTCCTTTCATAAAAGTGCATGGGGCAAATTGATATAGAAAAACAAATATGAGTATTATTATGATGATAATATCAAAATTTAGATAAGACGGGTCCAAATTATTCATAGCAACCTTGCACTATATGATTGCAAAAATACAAAACATATTCACGTAGGGAATAATGAGAGGCGAGCAACGTATCGACAAAAAATCGTGGCTCAATTTGGAATTATCTACAAGTTCAACCAAAAATAAAAGTGCATGTGGTGTAAGAAATCAAACTTAAAGAAAAAGTAATTTGTAATTTTTTACTTTTTAAGTATAAATGAAGGACAAAACATTAAACATTGAATGATAAGATTGATCTTAAATATACACATCATTGTAAACAGGTTCAATAATTATTAAATTAATTGGTTTTCACGGGTTTTGTTAATTTTTAACCGATTCAAATGGTTCTTCACCCGTTATTAAGGTTGTTGATCTTTTGATTTCTTTTAGATTAAACAAAGCACTAATTTTTTGTTTAATCAGTGAAATTGATTGACTCGACACTATTAAAAAGAAGGGTTATAACAACAGTTAATAACAACCGCTGAAAAAACTTACAAAAATTGCTACTAAAACTATACTAACAGTTGTCTAAACTAAATTGCTAGCTATTGATTGTTAAGTTGTTGTCAATCTCTGTCACTTATATATTATAATAGCGAAAAACAACTGCTACTACAAATTTTATTTATAGTAACAGATATGTAATTTGCTACAGTAGGATCAAAATAGTTGCTAGTAAATATAAATAACAAAAAGAAACTGTTGCCACACTTGGAAGTGTTGCCATAGAGGCAAAATAACTGCCGGTATATGTTAAATCTGTAAGAATTTTTTATTTGCCGAAAACATACAAATTTCAACCTTACTTTAAAAAGAGTGAAAACAAAAAGAGAATTGCTACATCGTCAAAACACAAAAATACAAAAACATTGTCAAATTCTAAATTTATTTGAAACAAAGAGATAATAAAATCATTTATAATGTTAAAAAATATATCATTTCTAATTAACAAATTCAAGAGTAAAATATATCAACTTGTACTTATTCCATTCAAATTTCCTATTTATGCAACAAAATGAGAATGGAAGAAAAAAAAAGATTTAGACAAAAGTCAGTATCTTTAGGACTTCTATGTTTTTAATGGTGTCATCCCTACAGCAAAGACTTAAAAAAAAAAAAAGGGTAAAATACAAAAAATGTACTTGTGGTTTGGTCTGATCTCACATCACTCCTGTGTTGTTTAAAATGTCTCACTTTAATTGGGTACCTGCGATATGTGTCGTTTAGCAATTAGGGTACATGTGTTTTTGTTCCGTTAATTTTAATAGAAAATGTTGACGTGGCGCAATCTTAGTCATCGACTTCTAATGTATCTTAGCCATTGATTTCTACTGTATCTTAACCGTTGATTTCTCTTACATCTTAGTCGTTGATCTCCACTCAAACGTTAAAATCTCCTTTTTGGTTTTCAAACTATGGAATAAGTTTCATTTTGGTCATAAAAGCTATTTTTTATTTCATTTATGTCCTCAAACTTTCACATTTTTTCTGTTTTGATCTCCAAAATGTGATTTTATCACAATTTTAACCGTTATTCTTAGCTCAACCACAAATTTATCTCCAATTTATAATGAAGAATGAAAATTTTTATCTCCAAAACATGGCACAGTTGATCCCTCAAATGTTTTTCATCCATTTTTCCATTAAAAAAAAAACAAAATCGATTTTTATCTCCTAAACGTTTGAATTTTTGCATTAAGAACTTTTTTCTCTATAATTTTTGCATTAATTGGATCAAAACGTAACAATAAAAAATAAATTAAGATCATAATTAAATTTTAACAAAAAACACCTTCTTCTTCCCCTCTCACTCTGGTTCGTCTCTCTCTGATTCCAACTCCAAACAAACTTCAATTCGTTGCTCGGCTACTACTCTTCTAATTTTTGAATCAAGAACGCAATAGAGGTGCCCCTTATCTTGCTTTTCCGTCAACGAGAAGGTGCACATGGGTGTTTGTCGCCGGTGATTGCACAGGTTTGGTCGGCGGTGGACGTCGGCGTTTTCCGTGGTTGTTTGCGACAGTGAATCGCGTGGGTGTGCGATTGGGAAACGACAACTATTTCTGGGTTTGTGTTTGACGGAGATCGACGCGTTTTCATTTGTGTAGGTTGTTCTTTGGGCAGATCTGGGTTTGAAAGATCAGAGGCAGAAGGTCGACGATTTTTGTGGTGGTTGACGGCGAGCAGTGACGGGGGAAGATTGGGTTTCGAGGTTTAGGAATTGAAGATGGAGGATGAACAATGCACTAGGTTTAAAATATGGGGTTTGAAGATGATGAGAGGAAGAAGAAGAGATGATGATGATGATGATGATGAACCTGGTGACGACGGCGACGGTCCGAAGAGTGAAGAAGAAGAGAAAGATGGAAATGGAGATGAAGGAGGATGAAAGTTTCAGGAGCAAAATGAAATAAAAAATAGTTTTAGGACCAAAATGAAACTTATCCCATAGTTCTGGATCAAAATTTAATTTTTTACTGAGTCACATGTTTATTGCGTCAAAATTCTAACGGAAAAAAAAAGTTGAAGTAGTTAACGTGGGCACAAGTACCCAAAGTGAGACGTTTTAAACCACATAACAGTTATGTGAAATTGGGTCGAACCACATGTACGTTTTTTTTTTGGTATTTTACCCTAAAAAAAAATGTTATGACAGATCATAATGAATATTAAGTAATTATGCTTTTGAAAATGTGCTTTTATGTATATATTAGTTTTTTAAGATGAAAAATTAATGACAATTACCAATTAATTTATCTTAATAAAAAAATAGTGGGATTATCAATATCAACTGCCCAAAATAAATAATTTGTCTGAAGAAATTAGCTATGCAGTCGGTCCTCGGAAAATATTAAAAGAAAAGCAAAAAGTTTACAAAAGTTAAAATTGATCAATTGCCAATCTATATATGATACTATATTTTAATTAATAGCTAAAATAATAAGAATTTTCTTTTCGATGCTTAAAATGATCCATGTCAAGTAGACTGTAATATTCATTGGCCAAAAACAAAAGGTAAAAGTACTAATTTTGTCCTCAATTTTTACATAAATTGTCAATTTTGTCCCTAATTTTTTTGTGGAATCAATTCTGTCCCTAATATTTTACATTTTGGTCAATTTTATCATTTGCTCTTATTTTAGCTAAATATTAATTAATGACAGAATCTATGTTGCTAATGATATGTAATGTAAAATTAATAGAAAAAGAAACTTAAATCTTAACTCAAATTGAAAAATATGATGCAATCTATCGTTATTTTATTGTAATTAAGAAGTTAGTCAAAAGATATAATTGACCAAAATATAAAACATTGGAGATGAAATTGACAACATAAAATATTGGGGATGTAAAGATTGGGAACGAAATTAATACTTTTTCCAAAACAAAATAGTTGACCGCAATAATATTTACTGGGAAAAAAAATGTGATTTTAATTAACTGCAAAAACACAAGAGTAGTCTAATAAAGAACTAACAGAAGTTAATAATTAAATGAAGGCATAAAGATGAAAAACATACCAAGAAGAGGAATAGGAGAGAAAGCAAAGCAAAAAATTGAAGTTCTAGTAATATTTTCAATCAAGTGTTTCTATGACTTTATTTTGAGTGGAATATTGTGGATGGATACTACTACTCGTTCAATTTTATATTATCTGAATAACTGAATCTAAATCCCACTTAATTACTCTATATATATTCGCACACTATCAGAATCCACCTTCAATATTTCATATTTTCATCCTGTGATTCTACGAATATATTTCAATTTTAGGATGATATGTCACCAACAAGAAGATGAACCATCCTTTTCAAAGCAAGGCTTGAGGGTAAAAAAATAGATCTGAATTTATGTTTGCAAGTCCCAATTATATTATTATTGTTCATTAGTCAATGTTATTGTTATTGTTCACACTTGGACCAAAAGAAAAATTGTTATTGTTCACACGTCTTTTAATGCTTAAAATGAATAAATAACAATAACATTATTCCTAATACCCCTCCAAATCACAAAATTTTTGTGCAAAAATCAATATCTCATGTGCTTGTGCATTATCCATCAACTAAATAAATTAAAGACTATCCACCGCTCTCCATGTCTGCTTGGACAGTTAAAGCTTTATTAACAATTTCCGAATCCTAAGCCCCCTATATGCAATTGGTTTTAGCAGTAGATTCTTCTTTAGTGAATTTTAGACCTTCCATGCTTATATCCCCATTAAGAAATTTATCATATATTGCTAGATAGCACCATTCATCTTTAATGTATTAAATTTTCTTTTTTTTTTTTGCTAACATATTATATGGTTACAATTTGGATCTTCTATAATAATACTTTAGGAATTAGTGCTCAGAAAAATAAAAATAGGTTAAAGAGAGAAAGTGTCAGTGAGACTCACTTTCTTTCTTTACTTGTTTTTTTTTCTTTTTTACTTTATCTATAGTGCACTATAGAAGATCCAAGTTGATTATGCATGGTTAATTGGGATTCCATTAATTCAAAAGTGAACAAGGAGAGAAAAAGAGTGAGAAAGAGAGAGAAATCACAATTTATTACATGCAACAATGATGCAACATCCATACATAATTAAAGCACACTCTTTTCCTTCACTTTAATTTATTCAATATAAGTAGACACATCACACATACATACATTAGGCTTGGCTTCAAATTAATCCCTTTTCATTCGATCATCACCATAAGCATAAGCTGATCTATGCCTTTGCTCGAAGTATTTCACTAGGTTTTGGTTCAAGTTGTGCAGCAGACTCAATATCATTGTAGGCTGTAACACTAGGCCTTGCTTCAAAATCATTGTTGTAAGCTGTAACACTAGGCCTCGGCTCAAAATCATTGTTGTAAGCGGTAACACTAGGCTTTGGCTCAAAATCATTGTTGTAAGCTGTAACACTAGGCCTCGGCTCAAAATCATTGTTGTAAGCGGTAACACTAGGCCTTGGCTCAAAATCATTGTTGTAAGCTGTGACACTAGGTCTCGGCTCAAAATCATTGTTATAAGCAGTCACACTAGGCCTCGGCTCAAAATCATTGTTGTAAGCGGTAACACTAGGCCTTGGCTCAAAATCATTGTTGTAAGCTGTGACACTAGGTCTCGGCTCAAAATCATTGTTATAAGCAGTCACACTAGGCCTTGGCTCAAAATCATTGTTGTAAGCAGTAACACTAGGCCTTGGCTTGAAATCATTGTTGTATGCTGTAACACTAGGCCTTGGCTCGAAATCATTGTTGTAAGCAGTAACACTAGGCCTTGGCTCGAAATCATTGTTGTATGCTGTAACACTAAGCCTTGGCTCGAAATCATTGTTGTAAGCAGTAACACTAGGTCTTGGTTCAAAATCATTGTTGTAAGTTGTAACACTAGGCCTTGGCTCAAAATCATTAGAGAATTTGTTGTTTTCCACAGCACTAACAATATCCTTATTGTAAGCTGTAACACTAGGCCTAGGCTCAAAATCATTATTGTAAGCAGTAACACTTGGCCTGGGTTCAAAATCATTAGAAATTTTCTCGTTTTGCTTCGTACTAACATTGTCACTATTGTAAGCTGTAACACTAGGCCTAGGTTGGAAATCATTTTTGTAAGATGTAACACTCGGCCTAGGTTCAATTTCTCCTACAAACATCTTCTTGGTAGCAAGATGCTTATCTTCTTCACATTTACTAGCATTCAATAATCCTTCATCAAGATGGTGATGGTTGGCCTTGGATTTTGTTTCAGAATTTTGAATCATAGAATTTGGATGAAGAAGGCCTTCAATTCCTTTAGGTATGGCCTCATCTTTCATCACTGCTCTCCAGTATTCACCTGCATCTTTTCTTGCGGTTGTAGTTTCTACTAACTACTCAGCAACAAGAGAAAAAAAAAAAAGGTTAAAAACTGGACAACTACGTACAGTAAATATTTATTATCTCCACATGGTCTAATTATTATTAGGCCAAAGTGAAAATGTGATCTCATATCTTTTGCTCAGTTCTCAATTTGGTCCTGTATATTTTTTTGTTGCATTTTTTGTTCCATATTTTTTTAAAAGGTCCCAATTTGGTCCCATTTCATTTTTGGTCTCATATCTTTTGGCCATGTTGCAAAATTAGTCACATATCTTTGCTAAAGAATCAACCATTAGTTGATTATTTTGTAAAGATATGAGACTACTTCTAAACTTGACTCAAGAATATATGACTTATTCTGCAATCGACCCAAAGATATGAGACCAAATCTACAACAAAAAAAAATATATGTGAACTTGAATCTAACAACATACAAAGACACTTGTGTGTCTATACATATAAATAGCTGAGCTGAAAAACAGAAAATTGATACCATGAAAATCATCCACCCAGCAAAACGTGAATAATAATATTTTGATGGAGAACAAAAATAATAGAAATTATCAAGAATGGAAAATGGGTATAAAAACTTATTAATCTCATTGAAAAAAAAAAGCAAAAACTTCTCATGTCTTTTATTTTTATTACTAACGTTTATAATGAAAATATAAAAATTTATACAAGTATAATCCCTGTAAATAACTGAAAACCCATAAGAGTGTAATAAATAACAGTTATCAGAAGTTAATTAATAGAAGGAAAGTAGAAATCGCCAAAAGAAGAAAAAAGAAATAAAAGAAGAAAAGAAAAAGAAAACTAAAACATACCAAGAAAAGGAAGAGGAGAGAAAGCAAAGCAAATGCCGAAACACTTATCATATTTTCAAGTCAATTATTTCTATGGCTATATTGCTATAATAATTAGTGTGGAATATAATGCTGTGGATGTATGCATATTTCTATCCCCACGCCTTCTTTGTATTTATAGGCAACCTCATGAGTCATGAGTCATGATTCATGAATCATGATATGTGTTGTATAGTTGTCTTTATGTACAGTTCACTGAAATTTGGAAGTGACAAATCATGATCAATTAATTAATAAACATGGAGATATCATTGTATGATTTTTTTTGGGGTTAAATCATGGATTTTTCCTGCATATCTATAACTGTGTAGGCAAAAGTTAATTTCATTTGAGCAAGTACTGAATACTTAAAGTCCTCCCAATAATATTGATTATGGAAATGGAACCTTGATTTTCTCACTTAAGATGCAGCTTATTTACTATTGCATCAAACTATTGTTAATTTATATAATTCTAAGCATGGTTGTCAAACTCAAGTTTTAACTCGTAAACTCGTCGAGTTTACCCCTATTTTTGAGCAAACTCGTCTCAAACTCAGAAATGACCTGAACTCGGGTAAACTCGCAGCAAAATCGTAAACTCGTGTGAACTCGTGAGTTTACCTTAAACTCGGCGAGTTCACATCAAAGTGTTAAATTTTTTGCCAAAATTCAAATTTTGTCCCATATCTTTTGCTCAGTTCCCAATTTGGTCCCAGATCTTTTTTTGTTGCACTTTTGGTCCCATATCTTTGGGTCAGATCCCAATTTGGTCCCATATCTTTTTTGTTTCAAATTTGGTCCCATATCTTTGGGTCAATCACAAAATTAGTCCTATATCTTTGGGTCAGGTGCATAAGTGATCCTATATCTTTGTAAAATAATCAACTAACGATTGATCTTTTTGAAAATATATGAGACTAATTCTGCAACTTGACCAAAAGATATAGGACCAAAATGATAGGACCAAATTAGGACCTCTTGTAAAGATATGAGACCAAAAGAGAAACAAAAGAAAAATACAAGACCAAATTGGGAACTGAGCAAAAAATATGGGACCTAGTTTACACTTGGATAAGATAATGAGTTTGTGACTATTTGAATTTTGAAGAATAGTATTATATTACGTCATATTTGTGTTTACTTTAATTTAATTTTACACTTAAAGTAAATGATATATAAAGGTAAATTTTATCCCGCATACTTAGGTAAACTCGGCGAGTTTACGATCTGAGTTTATCTCTCCTCTACAATTTTACTTAAACTCTCGAGTTTGACAACCTTGATTCTAAGTCATGTTATTTAATCAGTGTCCTATTATAGGTATGAAATTAATCTTTAAAATGTAAAAAAATATAAATAAAATTATTAATTACTAATTATTAATGTAAAAAATATAACCAACTCATTTATTAAAACATATATAAGAAAAAATTCATTCAAGGTCAAGTGTTCGGTTCAAATATAACGATAGAAATCAAACGAAATAATATATTTTAAATTAACAGTAGAATAATGAAAAAATTTTAGAAACAAAATCAATCAAAAGAAATTATGAAAAAAGTCTCACTATAATTTAAAGATCAAAATAGAATTTTGACCTAAAATCAAAAAGATTTTCTTTTTGAGAAACTAAATAAAACGAGTTTTCGTACAAAATTAAAATGTAGACTATTTTTTTCATTCTTTAAAAATGTAAACAATTATTTATAAAATAACTAAAGATTAAAAAATATTGCTGCAATTAATTAATTAACCTATTTGTTGCCAAAGAATTAAAATTCTAAATGTTTTACTAACTTCTCGTAAAAATCTCAATTTTTAACTATTAAAAATTATCATCTGCACTTATTAAAAAAATATCGGCCCAGTTCGTTTCCGTTTTGATTATAATCTGTTTTGATTATAATCATAATAAATATGTTCGTTTACGTTTTTTTCCTGATTCAATTATAATCATGATTTTTAAATAATCAAACACACTCAATTACACTTATACCCCTATACATAAACCTATAATTACCTATACTCTAATACAATCAATCCCCAATCACAAAGGGCAAAAGTGTCATTTACTTTAAAATTGGGTCAGTTTGTAAATATCCATTTTT
>QANZ01017498.1:12546-23557 GCA_003254925.1 Chamaecrista fasciculata
CGGCGAACGGTCCCTTCTGGGGGATGAAGGTGCCCGGCTCGTCTTCGAAACCAGCAGCAGGTGCGTTTTCTTGTGCCGAGGCGGCCGTGGTGTTACGGCGGCCGGGGTTCGACCCCTGAGGAGTGCTATGAACCGATAGGCTCTGGAATTCACGACGTAGGGATTCTGTCTGCTCCCTCATCATGCTGCGAAAGATGGCCATAATGTCCATGGCCTGGAAGGTCTGGCCCGTCGCGCCCATATCGGCTGGTGGTGCAACCCGAGAGGGCGCTCCCTCGTCTCGATGTTCCTCTTGTTCCTGATTTTCCTGGGAGCCTAGGGCGTGCTCCTGGGAATCAGAGGGTTCGTCCAAGAGCTGATCGCGAGGAGAGTCACTGTGAGCCATAGAGAAGTGGAAATCACCTAGTTTAACAAGGTAAACGTGGGTGAGTTAGCTTTTGTAAAGAAAAAGCAACAGAGGGGGGCGTGAGAGCCCGTAAAGTTCAGCAGGTGAGGAGGAAGTCCCCACGGTCGGCGCCAAATGAAACGGTCGGCGCCTAGAAGCTGGAGATCGTGGGTATGAACGAGTCAGTAACCCACGATCTCCCGTAGCGTGGATTGCGGAACGGGGTAGTCGTGGGGGGCCACGTGTCATTTGGGGGACGGGCGCCAGGACCCAGCATGGACCATGAGCGCACCTAAGTGAGTTTAGGGCGCCCGACTGATTTGTGGGCGCCCCGCTAGGTGCGGAGGGGAGAAGAGGCCCGGCGCGAGGGCCGTTTAGGCGTACGCCCAAATAGTGATGTATCATTTTCTAAAATATTGTTTAACATCTAGCTAGAGACAAAATTATAATTTGAAGATAAATTTAAAAATTAAAAGTTAATTATATCTATATTAATTTTTGAGTTTATTTATTCTCTTTTTGTGATAATTTATTCATTTAATATTTGGTATGGGTCGTTGTATAGGTGTAGGTAACGTTGGATGAAATCATAATTGAGAAATGGTCCAATGCTTTGAAAAAATATGCTAATTGCTTTTGGTGAGAAGTGCCTAGAACATGACATTCTTAAATGCCAATGCCTTCTTTTACCATCCAACATGTGTTGCATCTTCCATCGTTTATTAAAAGAAATTTTGTTGTAGAATCTTTCTTTGGAATTCATATCGTTGATTAAATTGATATTAATATTATCTCTATACTATTATATAAATTAATTTACTTTAATTTAGTATTAAAAACATTGACAAAAACTTTTATATATAACTAAATTGATGTTAAAGAAAATACTGATAGTTCATAAGACAACTACTAAAGACAATATAGAGACGATTTTTAATACTGCTGTTGAAAACAATAGTGATGGTTCATAGAATCGCTGCAAAAGAAAATAGCACTAACAACTAAAACCGATGCAAAAAAACAATAACGATGATTATCAAAACTGTTGCTAAAGACAATAACACCGACAACTAAAACCTCGTCTAAAAACAATAGCGACAATTCGCAAAACTGCTGCTAAAGACAATAGTAAATTTTCAAAATCAATGCTAAAAAACATAGCTGTGGTTCACAAAATCGCTTCTAAAGACAGTAGCAATGACATCTAAAACCTCTACTAAAGACAATAGTGATAGTTGGCATAACCGTTGCAAAAGACAGTAAAGTGAATTTTCAAAATTGTTGTTAAAAACAATAGTGCTTATTTTCAAACTACTGCTGAAGATAGTAGCAACGGTTCGCAAAACTACTACAAAAGATAATGGCAAGAGTTTTTAAAACCACCACTAAGAATAATAGCGACCGACCATCTTCAATATTGATGTTGAAGACAGTAGCGACGATTCTCAAATTTGTTACTAAAGATAATAGAGATTGTCTGCAAAACTGCTGCTTCAGGCAATAACATGGTTCGCAAAATTGCTGCAAAAAATAATAACAACGACAACTATATTAGTTGCTAAAGACAATAGCAACGGTTTCTAAAACCACTTCTAAAGACAATGACTACCAAAAAAGCGGCTATTTGCCACTGTTTTTTTGCCTACGTTTAGAATCAGCGTGCCTAAATGAGATGAAGAAACTTCCCTTGGCTACGATTAGATTTAACGGTGGCTGTTCAATATGAAACCGTGCCAAAAACCCAAAATCGAGCGCCTCACTTTTTTTCATCTCCCACCAAATATTTTACACTTCACTAAAATTTCCCTCCATCTACGAAAAAAAAGAAGGAAAAATTCCCTCCATCTTCTCTTATCTCAAGTGCCCTAATCCCTAATTTCCCACTAACACCATTACTCGCTAGAGTTCTCTGCTAAGAAGAAATTAACGGAGGAGGCAGAGAGAAGCTGATCAAAGGGGAAGATGTCAGAATCTGCTACCTATTACTCGCCGCCGACACTGCTTCTCATTGCTCCACTCCTTATGTAGCTGCTTGTTGCGATTCTGCTCCTTTTGTCGTTGCTTGTCGCTGTTCTGCTCCTTTGTGCCTCTGGTTCACCTTCTCGCCTCTGGAGGTTAGTTGAATATGAATCAGGAGATTTAAACCCAAAGATTGCATGGTAATTCATTTCCATTTACGTTCTACTTTTGTGATTTCCTTCATACTTGTTTTTACGAAATAAATAAATCAAAGGATCACTCTAGTTACCACTTTTGGGATGTTTAAATTTTGTTTTATTATCATGTGCTTTTTTTATGCAGTACCTCTGATCCGGGCACCCGTCATAAGGTGCCAAACAGAGTCAAATTAAATTTATACTCGAGTCTTACAAGTATAAACTATATTTATTAAAATATAGTATAGATGCTAACCCAAGGTCGAATCTCTCGCGGAACTTCTAGGAATTTTAACAATGATTGTATAGAACAAGTCTTAGTGAACACGGGACAGGCTTATACGAATGAATTGTAGTAAATAAGGTTAAGAGTAAAGAAAAGAATGAATTATCTGATAAACGGTAACTAATGAACGAAGAACGCATCCCACGGAGGTATCTTGAACTCGGCCTTCCCTGCTCAACAAAACATAGTAGAAAATATCTTTAAATAGATAAGTTTATATACCACTCCTAATGATGCATTTACACTTAAACACAATCAACCAAGTAATGGTAGAGAATATAAAATTAAGATCAATCACTCAACCCACACTAGGTATGAGCAATTTGTCAAAGCTCTTCGGGGCAATCTATATTATTGCCACATCAGAACAATAAACAAACTAAGAACAATCCTAATTATATTTCTAAGATAAATAGACCACTCCTTAGCAAACCTTAAAGAGCAACTTTATTAATCGTGAGAGAGACAAACTCCGGGAATGTCAAGGTCTCATTACTTCAACAAAGCATTAATCTATGAATCAAAACAATTGTAACTCAAAAGTAATACCTAAATCTAAGAACAATCATCAAATAAACATAATCTAAATAAACAACACTTCCTGAACTATGAAGAACATAGAGCGTTGGCCTCCTTCATGATACTCCGTCGGAAATAAAGGTTTTTAGCCTTGCATCATAGAATGAGCGAATTTGGAAAGTAAATTGATGAATTGGTGCTTTGAGCGTGGAATGACGACCTCTATTTATAGTGTTGAGAAGTGTGCTTGGTCCGCAAGTCAAGGGAAGAAAATCGCCTTTGGGTCGTTGCTTGCGCCGGCGGCCCAATACGAAGGCGCAGAGAAATATTTGCGATATTTTGTTTATATCTTCGTATCTTGAATCGTAGTCGTGCAAAATATACACTACTACTTCAGATTCATCTGCGCCGCGAGATTTCCAACTGTTGGGAAATCACAGAGCGGCAGGGCAGCGGAAGCGATAAAATAAAAAAAAAACTCGCGCAATACTTGTGATTTCCTACAGGATCCACTGTTTGAATTTAAACCAGTAAAGGAAGAAGTATACCTCAATGTTTCAATCGGCCCGGTTTGAATGTTGCGACTCTAAGAAGTCCACTCCAAGTGTCCTTCCTCTGCCGGTGATCCACATGAACAGTTTGTTGTCACCAAGGTGCTAGCCTTCAGTTCTTTTCTCCAAAAGAACTCGGGACTCCAATCTACGGTTTCTTGAAATTCAAGAACAATTCTTGAATCAAGAATGATGGTCGCGCCAAGAACAACAAGAACTCCTTCTTGTTTTCTCTCTCAAAAAACCCTAATTAGAATGCAAGTCGATTTTTCTCTCTCTTGTTTTGAGGAACTCGACTTGCTTCTCTCTCTACAATTAGGGAGCTCAAAAATTTTCTCTCTCTAGGAAAATTCAAGTGACCAAGTCGACTTGCCCTAGGCCCTTTTATAGAGTTGGGAATTTGATAATTATAATTTAGGGAATCCCTAAATTAGTGGATTATCAAATCATAGAATTATAAGATTACAATAATATCATAATTTTATGACTTGAATTCTTAATTAAAATATTACCTTAATATCTTAATTGAATTCAAAATGCAATCTTTGAGAATCAAAATGGAAGATCAAATCTTCCTCCTTGTTCCCCAAGCCATGCGCCTTCCCCTCTCCCTAAATTAGGAATTTAATAAATCAAAATAACATTTTTAACTTTTAGGAAGTTATAACTAACTTATATATTTCCTAACAATATTGAATTAAGATAATACCCTATTATCTTTAATTCAAAATTTGAATCTTGAAATCAAAATCATATCTTGAATTCAAATTCAAATCATGACTTTAATTAATAAAACATTTCCATCAAGATAATAGAGGCGCCACCCTCATGCCTTCCTATCCTAATATTAGTGAATTTAATAAATCAATAATCTCCTAACTTTTAGGAAGCTTATCCAATTTATTATTCCCTATTTAACAATTAATATATTTAAACTTGTCCAACAAATTTAAATATTTTTTGGCCAAAAAAAAAACAAATTTAAATATTACAAATGTAGATTTTATTTAAGACAAGACTTCATGTGTCAGACATTCAGCTATGTCTTAAATCGTGTCACTATAGTGACTCACGAATTAACCCTAATTCGCATCCCTTTAAGCGGTGTCTAGATCCTGCTCATGTGTGACCCAGCAGGCCCCACTTGAAGTTGGCAGCAAGCCATCTCTATGACTCACAAGTCGAGAGCGGACTCTAGCAAGCCATCACGACTACCCAAAACACGTGAGTTATCGTTTTATCAAAACCGATTTAACCTTAGTACCACCTTGTCATAGACCCTATTGTCACACGATATTTTGGTCATGGATAAGGCACGGGAAAGTCATCCTTGATCCAAACCATAACTTTCTCGATTTCCTGAGTTAGTCCCATTCCCTGTGTGGCCACACATTCCTTGGATAGACTCATCGAGGGGCCCAGTTAAATATCTCTCATCTTCTATGAGGGACAAAATTCCATCTTGGTCAACCACATTGATCCTCAGCACGATAATCAACCAAACCCGTACCTAGCCTGTATGGCTACCCTGCTACGGGCAACGTTGGACTAGGCCAAAGTTCGACAACTACAACGCCGGAATAGTCAAGACCTCAGGTCTAAGGGCATCGTGACAGGTGTACAAGAGAGGCTAGCTCATGACTAAAACCCATGCAGGACTCTCCGGGTCGGTCTAGCAACTTGTAACCCCTTACTCATTGCACCATGACTCTCGTGAAGCATCTTGTGCATGTATCTCTATACACCGAGGTCATGCTGGTCTTAGTTCATTTCAAGTTCCCACTTGAATGAGCGACCAGGGATAGTTTAGACTAATTATCACATAATTAATCAGGGATTGTTATCATTGTAAAAATGCTAATAATATGATAACGACTCAAT
This sequence comes from Chamaecrista fasciculata, assembly GCA_003254925.1. Taxonomy (NCBI): domain Eukaryota; kingdom Viridiplantae; phylum Streptophyta; class Magnoliopsida; order Fabales; family Fabaceae; genus Chamaecrista; species Chamaecrista fasciculata. Next base: position 18,325 of record QANZ01017498.1, read on the forward strand.
TTATCCTCCATAAATTAGTCAATCAATATGTCCACACATATAAAATGATTGGCCCTAGGGCACAATCTCCATCACCAACTTGGGTCGTTGGCTCAAGGTGACGGCGCAACACCAAATTGTGCTGAAGCTTACTTGCTGACGTCATATTCCTCTCAGATGCATGCGCCGCGGGAATTGCTTGTCTTGCGCCGACGGCTCACCCAACGACGCAAGGTATCTTTGCGCTTTTTGTTATCTTCTAGATGATTCCTTTGTTATTTTTATAATTCTCGGCTGAAACACTTAACAAACGATTATGAAAAATCTTATAAAATACTTTAATAATATTAAATGCATAAAATAGTTGTTAATATGTAGTTTTTATACTAAACTCAATGTAACACCTATGACATAAATCTCTAGTCATATTATAGCTGCTTATCTAAAAATATATATTAATAATAACAAGATATGACCAAAAATATATATTCATTTTTTGTCAGATCAACCTCCAAGCTGTAGGAAGAGGAATGATGGGAGTGCCAGTAGGTTAGTTAAAATCTGTAGCTTCCTCTTTGGCTCTTCTGTTCTTTTTGGCTAATTTACTTATTATCCTGCCATGGTGGTGATAGAGTTTAGACCCAAGAACTCAAGTGTGTGTGTGTGTAGTATGATGTTATGGGCTTCGATACACTAAAACAAAAAGCACTTGTTGTTTGTGAAGAAAATAGTAGGAATCAAGAAGCCTTGGAAGGGAGTTTACATCTTCATGTTTTCCTATCATAATATTTGTATTTCTGTTTCCTAGAAGAATCTCATAATTTGGAATTTATCAGAGAATTTAGAGCATTTAAAATGTATAAAATATGAACAAACTCATGGTGAATGATGTGTACTAATACCCAATTTTACTAATGAATAACATCTAAACATAATACTTAAGCTGTTGATCTGACCATATTGTATCATATCTTTTAATGACATTTTAAGGTATTTTATATTCATTTAGTATTCAACCGCTTGCCTTTATGTCCTTTTATGATAAAATATGGTCAGATGAGGTTTAATATTAAATTGGACTATTTTATGGTTAATTGTGTGGTTATTCTCGGGTTTAATCCTTTTTATTTGTTTCATCCTTTTTTATCTTGAGAATTCACATAATTTCTCAGTGTTCTTGATAGGTTTAAATGAAGTCCAAAGTGTTGAAATACTTCAACGAAGACCCATGGATGTTTGCAGACGAGTCAGGGACCAAATCGATACAATTCAGAGCTTCTACGGATCCTGCCGCGGGCAAGTCCCGCCGCGAGATTTGTGGCTATTTTAATTGTTTGGGCCCAAGCCCGATTTTGATGATTCTGACATAGATTTACCTGGTTTGAGCCGAAAATTAGATATAGGATGGTTCTTTAGGCCAGTTTGAAGGTTGTTGACGCGCAAGAGAGAGAAACACATTCTTCGTCTCGGTTCTTGGCCATTCTCAACTTCTTGAAGGTTTTGTGGAATCATGGCAATCAATTCTGAATTTATTCATCTTTCCACCATGAGCAGCTAAACACTTACGCCCGGAGGAGCATTGGAGCAAAGCATGAACTAGGGTTTTACACATAGGGAGTTTTCTCACACTCGAATTAGGGTTTTACTTTCTTGTTCTTGATTTCTAGTTGAACCTGAGAACTAGTTGTAATTTTGATTCTTGATTAAGAGATTGGTTTTAATTCTTTCAATCATCCTGAAATTATATTTATGACAAGGGTAGATTGTTATATTTTTGACAAGGGTAGATTGTGCACGGAAGGTAATTGCATCACCTATTTCTTTTGCAAGGTGTGGTTTTATATTTATGCAAACTGCACTGAAGGTAATTGCATCAGCTATTTCTTTTGCAAGGTGTGGTTTTATATTTATGCAAACTGCACTAACTGCCCTCTTGCTGCTAAATGCTTTTGAAACTAATAGAGAATGGTTTTGAAACTGCTAAATGCACTAACTGATAAATGCTTTTTATATTTAAAGGCAATAGTAAATGCTTTCGAAACTGCTAACATATGAAACTAATAGAGAATAACTGCTGCTAATAGCAAACAGAGAGATAGATGGTTCAAAAAGGATCTTCTGGCCTGACTCAAAAAGCCAAAAACTGTCAGGATCAATATGTTCATCTTGCCCTAAACCTCTTACTTTTAAGTGTGAAAATTCGGTGAAAATTACTTTTAACTGTCAGGATCAATATGTTCATCTTGCCCTAAACCTCTTCAAATCAAGTGTGAAAATTTTGACTATGGTTTGGAAAATTTTGGTTCGCGTTGTTCAACCCATTCTGAGGATGATGATGTTTCGTCAAAACTCCATTTTTTATCCATATTATTTTGTGCACTTTGCATTTTGGTCCTTTACATTAAAATATATGATGCTAAGTTCACCAAACTTTTGTCAATTAACGGTGATAAAAAATTAAAAGTTCAGAAAAACTGGAATCTTAGTCTTTTTCACAAAACTGGAATCTTAGTCTTTTTTTTTTTTTTTGCAGGTTATAGTTCTACAAGATGTCTTTGACATGCCAAGGAGTATTAAAGGAAACATTTTGTGTACAAGACAGAGTGGTTTGTTTTTCTTATCTTTTCTATATAATATATACTTTATTGTAGTTATTCATGCATATTAAAAGCTAACTATGTTTAATTATATTTTTACATTTTGTAAGTGAAACTACTCTCTTGATTTTTTTTTTCAGTAATCCTTGCCTCAAAATAGTGAGCCATCAAATTAGTTTTGTCCTCTTGATTAAATTAGTTTGAAAGTGCCAATTATAATGTTGGTATCTTTGTATTTCACACGCTCCAACCAATTTTTATCTTTACAAATGCCTTTGTTTGATACAAAACTTCAATAAGGTGGATTTTATGACTGATAAATACACTTTAAGACAAATGAATTGGAGTTGCCTCTCATGTTTCCATTCCAGTGGTTTAGAGTTTTGATAAAGTAAATCAACTATGATAAGATGAGAAACATTATATGTCATCAGCCCAAGATGATCATGATTCATGATGAGCGTGCCTTGCCAACATATCAACCACCCAATTGGCTTCTCTTAACTTGGAGATACCTTCAGTTTTATATTCTGAATTATGAACATTATATATCCCATTTTTCTGTTGATATTTTCTTTTCAGTATTTAAGACTTGTCATTTTCCTTCTTGCCATTTCAAAAGACTTGCCTTAGTATAATATTTTGGTAGAAGCAGTCTTTTTTTATCTGTAACATATGTGCAAATAAACTGCCATCAGTAATGTAACCTGTAACTGTAATATTATATATATATGTAACCTGCAACCTGTAACTCCATTGATTAGTCATATATATTTATCTAACCTCTAACTATATGTTGCAATCTCAAGAGTAAAAAGTAAAAGTGGTCTAAAAATCCTTATTCATGACAATATTAAACTTTGGTGAGTTGTAAGCATTCCAATACTCGTAGTTTTCTGATTAACCTTTTAATTTCCTCCGTGCAGATAAAACATCAGGAAAATGCTAAAAAAACCACTCAACCTTAGAATTGAATCCAAGCAAGGAAATATGGAGGGTAATAGTTAGAGTTCTCGGACTACATCATACTTCAATTCACCAACCAGCATCAAGAGCATTGAAATGGTGCTTCTTGATAAGAATGTCAGATTACTTTATACCCTCAAAATGATAATTTCTTTAATTTCACTTGAAAAACTGATTACACTTATTTTACTTGAAAAATTGAGAAGTGGATATAATGACTCTTTCTAAATCTTTTTTGGGTAGAAAGCTATTCATTCAATTAAGATATAGTACATAGTCCAAATAAACGAAATTGGTGCTGTTTTCTGCTGTTTTTGCTGTTGTTTATGTGAAATGGTTGAGTTTTTCTTCCCATTTTCTGAGTTTGTTTGAGTTGTCTTCAGGATAATTCAAAGTATCACAGAATATTCCCTTCAGTTAGTTTGATAAAATTCACAATTTCTATAATTAATAGAATGAGACTACTATAAAACTCCTTCATAGTGTTATTTTGCAATTGTAGCTATTGTTGATTTTCTAGAAATTGTCAATCTATTACAAATTATATTCTGAGGATTCTCAAAATTCACATGAAAACACCCGTGCGAAGGCACGGGTACCATACTAGTATATATATATAACATACATACATATGCAGGCCGCAGGCACACGCACAATATATATATATATATATATTATATATATATACATGGCGCACATAGAGCGAGGAGAAAAGAGCATTAAATTCTTTTGGCTAAAATTACAAATCAAACCCCAAATAGTTTCCAAAATTTTCAGTTAGGTCCCTGGACACTAAATATTCAGGGTCTAAAATGAAACTTTATAAATGTTACTGGGGTCAAAGTGTAATTTTACAGAAATATGGGAGGCAGAAAGATAATTACAGAACAATCCAGATTCTAGGAAGGAAATTCAACTTAGTCCCTATCGGGTAATAAAAGTCATGATTTTAACTGAAATTCTCAATCATCGGAACGCCTTTGGAGAATAACTCCATTGTTCCTTCATCCGAGTCCTAAAAACTAACCCATAGGTATTCTAACCCTACCCCAAAAATGAGATGAAGTTGAGAAAACAAATTAAAAGAGAAGAAATAAAAAGAAATTGAAATTAGACTCACCACAGAAAGTTTCTTTCTCAAAAATCAGATTTTCTCTCTTTAAAAACGAATTTTTCTCTCTCTAAAAATCTGAATTCTCTCTATCTAAAAATCTGAATATTTCTCTTATTTGCCTCTCCAAAAGTTGTTTTTCTTCCCTACAATCATCTCATCTATTTATAGGCCTGAAAGGAGAATCACTAGGAATCAAAAATTAATGTTAATTGATACAAAATAATCTCCCAAAATCAACCCACTCACCAATTAAAAATTGTTGATCAGATTCTGAAAATTTGATGTGATTTGGGTCCAAATCAGAAATTAAATATGATCAAAATTGATCCCCAAAAACCTTCCTTTTTCCTCATTTTCGTGCTCCAGGATTAATTTCCTTTTTTCCTACTTGATGCATGCTTTATAATTGAAGAAGATGAACAACTCATTCTAAATCTTCGTTAAATAAAACTTGATGCATGACATAAACAAAAAGTGGGCTTGGCCCAAATAGTTAAAGTTAAGGAATTGGATAAGAGGTAGTGGCTTCAAATCCCAACTTTTCCATTTTCCTCACCTTTTCTTTTTTTTTTTTTTT
>QANZ01017498.1:23583-78512 GCA_003254925.1 Chamaecrista fasciculata
TTTTCTTTTTTTTTTTTTTTAATTTTTTTTTATATTTCGTTTTTTATATTATTATTATTTTTATTATTTCATTTTTATTTATTTTTTTATTTCTAAATGCAAATCTTATTTCATTTTAGGCATTTTCTTTTGGGAATTTTTCTTATGCCGCTAAAGATAGTAGAAACAGTTCGCAAAACTGTCGCAAAAGATAATAGTGAGAGTTTTCAAAGTCATTGCTAAGAACAATTGCGACCATTTTCGATATTGTTGTTGAAGATAATAGTGACGATTCACAAAATTGCTGCTAAAGACAGTTATGATTGTTTGTAATACCACTGCTGAAGACAATAACAAAAATTTTCAAAATTGCTGCTTCAGACAATATCAATGGTTCATAAAACTATTGCAAAAAATACTAGCAACAAAACCTAAAATCGTTATTAAAGACAATAGCAATGGTTCGCAAAACTGTTGCTAAAGAAAATATAGTGACAGTTTTCAAAGTTGCTACTAAAAACAATAGCTATAGTTCACTTAATCACTGCTAAAGACAATAGCATGAGTTTTGAAAACCGTTGTTTTAGAAAATAGCAACCACTTTCATTATTGTTATTGAAGATAGTATCGACGATTCACAAAACTGTTGCTAATTACAAGAGCGATAGTTCGCAAAATCGTAGGTAAAGCTAATAGCAACGATTTTCAAAACCACTGCTTGAGACAATAGAGACGGTTCGCAAAACTTGCAAAAAAACAATAGCAACGACACCTAAAATTGCTACTAAAGACAATAATGTCCATTTTCAATATTGTTGTTGAAGATAGTGGCGGCGGTTCGCCAAATTGCTGTTAAAGAAAGTAACGATAGTTCATAAGACTGCTAGTAAATACAATAACAACAATTTTCAAAATCGTTGTTGAAAACAATAACGATGGTTCACATAACCACTGCAAAATAAAATAGCGACAATTGTAAAAATCGCAACCAAAAAAAAAATAGCAACAATTTTTAAAGTCGCTGCTAAAGATAATGGCAATTACAACTAAAACCCTTGTTTAAACCAATAACAATAGTTTGCAAAACCGCAATTTTCATGTGCGTGATTCATCCTATCATTATAATACTATATTACAGATAAGTTAAAACGTATTGTAGTCTTTTAAATAAGTGAGATCTTCTCGCCATTTTGATTGATCCCATAACTTAAATTTCCAAAAAAGCAAGATCCAATGCAAAATTAACGTGACTTTAATCAAATCTCATTTTTAAATTCGAAAGATCTACATTGAGCAGAGGAATCCACACGGACTGAAGGAATCATTACATTTTACCACTACTGTGCTCTCGGCAACATATATTCTTAGTTTCATCATCTTCTTTAACCCAAACCTAGGACATAATCATAATTACAGTCCAAAGAGTAATTGGTGTCTAATAAATAAATAATGACTATGCACTGTAGTTCTTTTTTAACATTTATCTAGTATTTAATTCTTTCTTTAATTTACAATAAAAATAAGCAAATCACTTCTAGTTTAATATAATTTAGTACTCAAAAGGGTATTAATTTAATTAATTTTATAACAACGTACGGTTGAGCCTAATAAAAGAATTAATAATGTTTTACAAAATGGTAATCTCAAATTCAAATTGGTAAAAGTGCACTTTTGATCCCATTTCTTTTGCTCATGTCTCAATTTGGTTCTGTATCTATTTTTGTTACACTTTTAGTCCCATATATTTTGCTCAAATCGCAATTTGGTCTCGTATCTTTCTTTGTTGCACTTTTGCTCATTACTTTTCATCTAATTACAGAATTGGTCTCATATCTTTGCAAAATGTTCCACATTGTGAGACTAACGGTGAAACTTTTTACAAGTATATGAGACCCAATTTGTAACCAAAAAAAAATGAGACCAATTTTACATATGACTAAAAGATATGAGATCAAAGTATAACAAAAACGATACAAAACCAAATTGAGGCCTGAGTAAAAGAGATGGAACAAAAAGTACACTTTCGTCAATTCAAATTTTACAAATAGATATAGAGACACTCACATTTAGTGTTTGTCAGTCCCTGAAGCAAAATTATTTTAATAGATGATACTAATTAGTGGAAATAATAAAATAAATAAAGAGGATACATTTATAATTAAAAGGAAAATATTATAGTACGTTACTAATGAATATTTTAAGAAAGTTTAACAATATAATCAATAAATTAAAACTGTTTCATCAATAAATTTGCATAATATATATTAGCAGTTAATTAAACGAAATTGAAAATTTTTGCAAACACAATCAATAAAATTATTAACAACAAACCTATGTAACAAAATTGAATGTAAGTTCAAATTTTATAAGAAAAGAGGAAACTTATACCTTCATTTTTTTGCTGAATATTCATTTTGTTACTAGTTCAACCTTGAATTTATGCACAACTCTACTCTTTAAATTAAACTTTCATTATGTAGACTTAATTATTTAGAAGCCTCTCTTAATATATTAATTACCTACACGTCATTCAGACCATAACCACATTAACCACAATGATGTCTATATATGTCCCATTAAACAACTTCACCATGCAATTGTAATCATCTTGATGTTAAGAGATCTCTTGAGATTCAAAGTGTCTCTCAACAACTATTCAAAGATTAAACAAAATAATGATAATTGTGAAAAAGAGAGAAGAAGATATGAACTCAAACAATTAACGTGATTTAGTTATAAAAAAAATTAATGTGATTTAGCCAGTGTAATAACCTACATCCACTCTAAGAACAAAGAGCTTTCACTATGTAGAATTAGAGTTTATAATGATGATGAATGAACAACCCTTAAAGTCCTACCTCTTCAATAATTACTAACGTATTTATAAGCATCTCAAAACTCGAGAGTGGATCTACTGAATTATGAGAGTAATAAAGTATGGTGAAGTATGAATATGAACCATCCATTCTATTTATAGTTTAGTTCCCAATGATGGTTGAAGGAATGGATGGTTCAGATTCATACTTCACCATACTTTATCACTCTCATAATTTAGCAGATCCATTCCCCTCAAAACTCTAACCCTATAAAAATTACTTAACCTAGGCCCATTAGGTTAAAAGGTCAAAATACTTAATTATTGATCATACCATGAATACTTAAACAATTGTAATTAACTGAATATAAGTCACTTAAAAAATTATAAGATCATTGGAACAAAAAACTAAATATAATATAATTCAAATTCATATAGTCATAATTAAGTTATAAAGCGTAATTATAACATTAACATAGTGAAGCAAACAAAAATAGAAAACTAAACTAAAAATGTCATAAGCACAAGTTTCATAAATTAATAAAAATCATCATAAAATGTCATTTTTCATAATATTCATCATTAGTAATATCATCAAGTGACACTTCATAGTTCATGAATCATGATTATTATCTCTATCAAGTTTCAGTTCACAATCAACATTCTCTAACTTTTTGTCCATAAATAAAAGAAAAATAATTGGACTGATTCATTTGATTTTCCACTAGTTATTTGGTCGGGTGATTTTAAATTATCACACCATTGATCGATTCCTAGTTCAATAATTTTTTTAAAACTATGAAATATATTGCACATGGAAAGCTCAAAACTTTTAGAATTCTATCAAACAATAAAGGCTCCGTTTGGTACCATTTGAGGTATGTAAAGGAAAGGGTTTTACAAGGGAAAAATTGTGAGGGAAAGGAAAAGTAGTTGAGGGAATGTAAAGTAGGTAAAAATTGAAAATGTTTGGTATAAAAAGGTAGGGGAGGGAAAGTAAAATAGATATAGAAAAAAATGACAAAAATGCCCTTCCCACAACCACCACCAGACCGCCGCCTACCACCACCATCCACGGTGGTCGGCGCCGCCGTACACGGAGGTCCACGGTGGTCGGCGCCGCCGTACACCGCCGCCACCGTTCACCATTTGGGGGAGGAGATGGGATAGGAGTGAGATGGGCAAATTAGGAATTCTACCATAATTCCCTAGGTAGACTTGGATTACATCAGAAATGTGAAGTAAAGAAAAATGGCCTATGTAATGTAAAGCCCTTTACATTGTAATCCACTTTACATAGCTCAAATTACCATACCATACACCTGAAAATCTTGGAATTCGTGTCCTTTTACATTGTAAAACCCATTTCATGGGTACCAAACGGAGCCAAAATATAAACAATGAAGCAGAATGGACTAGTCTCTTAAAAAAACTAATAAACTCATTTCTTAAAAAAAAAATAATAAACTCATTTTTTGAAATTTTGCTGACACATGTGTTTACAATTAATGTTCAATATAGTATATTAAATAAGATTGTCTCCAATTTAAAAAAAGACAAAACTTATATCAAGTTCATTATATCCTTGTTATCAAGTTCTCCAATCGACATTTGACACGTGACAAAAATTTTATACATGACCAATCATGATAGAGAGAATATTAAATACCACTTTTTGCATGGCCAATCATTGAAGAGAGAGAATATAATTAAAACTTATAATTGAAGGAAATTGATAGCAATAATATAAGGGACTTGATATAAATTTTTTCCTTAAAAAAATAGTACTTGTAAAGAGCCAAAAAAAAAAAGCCATACAACAAAAATATTTCATGTCAAGTTTAAAATTAAAAAAAATAAATATTTAAACTCTTATTTAACTGTAAAACAGTTTTCAATACAAAAGTGCCACAAAAAGCAACAGTAGGTGGCTGTTATTAGTTAGGTGTTAGGTAATTAGTGGCAGGCTAATAAGACAGTTAATTAATGACAGAATCTAGGCAAAGATACAGCTTAATTTCCTCCCTTTTTTAAGCAATCTTTCTTTAATCAAAGTTAGCAACTAGAGTTAAGGGTAGTTAGATAAACCAATCATGCATTTCAGAGAGATGACATGATGTGTTTAAATGCTTAATTAGAATAAATGATCATTGAAAATACACTTTAATTAATAATAATTAAACTAATAATGATTAATTTAGTTTCCCAACCGTATTATTTATGAGGATACCCAACTTTTATAAGGGCAAAAATTAAGTAAGGTTACTTATATCTTTGTTATAAGGTTTCTCAATCAACATTTGACACGTTGCAAAAATTTTATGCATGACCAATCATGACAGAAAATGAATATTAAACACACTTTTTTGCATGACCAATTGATAACTCTAATAATTTAGAGTTAGTTAGTCTTAATCTCAGGTCATTTCAAGGCTTTTATCCATGTTTTAATTTTTTAATGAAGCTTAATAGGTGAATATTTTGTGTTTTATTAGTTGTAGATGTTTAGTTTTAGTTTTAAGTTTGTGTTTGTTTTGTTTTGTTTATTTACGTTTTATGTTGCTCAAGATAACCAATGATTTCGAACACTCATTTGATTGAGTATTTTATGTTTCAGAACCTTGAATCGAAGCTTAAAATGTCTAAAGATGTTGAGAGGTCCGCGTTCTCCGTTTGAAGCGAATCAAAGTCAAAACGAAGATTTTAGTGTTGTTATATTCTCTTGCTCGCCTAGGCTCCATGCGTATTCCAGCTCAGCATAAGTGAGCCTTACTCGCCTAGGTGAGGTGCCGATCGCCTAGGCGAGTCAAAGGCAGTGTTTCGCGAGTTAAGGGCTGTTCTGCGTCATTTCGAAAGGGGGGGGGGACTAATTTGGACTTGGGGAAGCAACCCTAGCTAGGAGTCAAGTGGAGCTCGAAATTGGTGGGGAAGTTTGGAATTTTGCTTGGGGACGTCAAATTTGGTGGATTGGAGGCATTTGGAGTGAAGATTTGGGATTGTACTCTTGGTTTTTTCGCATCTCCTCTCTTTTCTTCCTCTTAGGGTTCATCATGTTTGTTGTTTCCATGTTCTTGAGTATGATAGGCTAGGCTTTATAGTTCTCTAGGATTAGAACTACTTTGCAATGTAAAGTAACCGATTGATTATGGATGATTTTGGTTTTTAAGTTCAATTGATGAGTTTTATATTTTCTCCCTCTTTTTGTAACCACCAATTTTGGGGATTCTTATGAATTGCTTTGATTTATGCTTGAAAGAGATTGATTGAAGCTGGTTCTTGCATTGATTGCCTCTAGATTCTATTTTCTAATGGAATTTGTTAATAGGATAGAGATATACCTATTAGCCTAGGGGAACCCAATTGAACTTGAACTTAATGCATTAATATAGTTTGTTCACCATAGAAATATAGGTGGATTAATTAGATTCAATAGGCTTATAATTGACTGAAAGGTAACTATAGGTAATTAAGAGTTCATGGTTAGCTTGCTACAATCATAAATCCATAATCAGAATAGTTAATTAGTTAAGTGAAATTGCTAAGTAGGGACAATCCTAGGGAAGTTCTTTACATTTGATATCTAGGAATTTTTTCTGTGTTCAGTTTGGTATCTATTTATTGCATTTTAGCTTTGTTTTATATAATCTTTTATCAGTAATTGTTGCTTAGATTAAATGAAGTGCTATAGTCTGTGTTTAGAATAAATTCACGAATATATTCTCGGTGGGACATACCCGGTGCTCAAGCCTAGTATATTGCTTCGGTAGTGTACGCTTGCACTTGGGGTTTTATAAATTTAAAACTTGCTTAGAAAAAGAAATAGCGCAATACCAATCATAGAAGAGAGAGAATGTAACTCAAGCTTGTGATTGGAGAAATCTTATAACAAAGACATAAGAAACTTTACCTAAATTTTTTCCTTTTTGTAAATTATAGTTAAATACATATATTTTCGAAGCACTTCAAACTCCAATGTACATTTTTTTTTTTGCTAAAGTATAATTTTGATTCCTTTTTTTAATCAAATTGCAAATCAACTCATTATTTTTTTCTTATCTTCAATCTCACATTTTCGTAAAATGTTACATTGTTAGTCTTACCCTCATTTCCATCCCTCTTCCTCCATCAATGCTAGCGTGGTCTGCTGATGTAACATGCTAAAGGCTCAAGTGTGGATTTGATCTCATTTGTTGACAATTCCATTTAAGAAGAAAAAAGACTTGTCAAAAGTAACACATAGTTTTGAACTCGTCACAATCTAACTTAAAATGAGAAAGATATGACTAACTTTACTTATTTGAATATGAAAATAGTGACCCACTTTCAGAGCCTAATTTGACATTGTTTGTTGAGGCCCCAACTAAACAAAGAAAAAACTCGTGTCACCAAACTCGTCACAAGAAGACTTTAAAATGATAGAGATATGATCACATTCAGTCTTTAAACCGATGATTAAAACTTTTAGAAAAGATATAAGACCAAAATTGTAAAAGAAAAAAAAAGATAAATAGAAGATTGCAAGTTGCAACTTACTAGTTCAAAAAATAAAAGTTGCAACTTACTCCGTAGATAAAAGACTAAAATTGCACTTTAACTTTTAGCATGCCACGTCAACATGCACGTAAGTGTTACCAAAAGAAGAGAGATGGAAATGAGTGTCACAATGAAACTTTTCAAAAATATCTAAAATAAAAAGTAGTAATGTTTTTCTTATATATTGATCACTTAATTATTGTCAACATGAAAATGAAGAAACATTACTATTGTCCTTTTTTTTCCAATGAGCATTAACTATACATAATATAAAAAAAAAATAACTATATCATTAATTTAAATGCCCACCTCTTTCATCCTCTAAAATATATATGATATATCTATCTTTAAAGATCGATCTCGTGAGGGTAATGGGATGTTGAATGATTATTCATAAAGTTAAAGTAAATTTAATGGTGTCAATAAAGTTCGGTTTTTTTTTTAGTACAAATAAAGTTGGGGTTTAGCTAGCGTTGGATCCTTTTGTTTTTTTACTTGTCATATCAATGTGTTTTGTTGACATATACCCTTTAACAACATCCCACGTGGGGCGCAAAACAAACTCATAGTGCCATATTTCGCTTGTGAATTGTGATCCATTTAATTTAATTATATCTTATTAAGTATCATAAAACCGTAAATTTCATTTATTTGATCCAATATGGATATGGGTAAAAATGAAATAGATTTGAATATAAAAATTTATCCGTGCAAAATTACTTTTGAACAAATTTGGATCTGACTCCAAGTATAAGGATATTCATCAATTTGTATCTAATCCGCTATAGTAATTTTAAGTTTTATAATATATAAATATATAAATATTATATATAATATTGAATTATATTATATACAAATATAAAATTAAATTTTTGTATATATTATAATATTGCATAATATAATTCAGTTATATTTTATAAAAATAAATTATTTGTTTTAATTTTTTTAGGTCTAAATTTAGTTTTAGGAACTCAACTGTTCGTTGGATACGAGATGATGATTGAATTTGATACCAACACGAGTATGCGTTCGGGGATAAGGATAACATTTTCTTATGGGTTTGCCCCGGTGATCATGGTGTCCTATCTAGACTCTACCTATGATCACCCCTATCTCTTATATAAATAATATATATATAGGTTGTTTATCAAATATATATAGGTTAAAATTTTATTTTGGTAGCTAGCTAAAATATATGATGAATTTCACCTTAAAATATTTTTTGGTTCTATTTTGGTCTTTAAAGTTTTTCATTTGTTCTTGTTAATTAGTTTCTTTTGTAATTCTATCTAATGTGTGTCGACGTTATTTTTTAGTTGGATAATTGACCTGAAAATTTTTTTCTCATACTTATTCTAATAAGTGAGTTAAAGAAATTAATAGAGTTGTTGTAATCTTATTCTTTGGCAAGTATTATAACGAGATCAAAGATTGTGCCTACTATTATAGAGATTGTGCCTACTATTATAGTAAGATTAGACAATTTTTTTTTATCAACTCACTAATTAATTATAATATGTATGAAAGAAAAATCCACATAAATCAATTGTCGAGCTAGAAGATAACATCATAAGTCATATAAAATCACAATAAAATAAAAAAATATTTTAGAAAACAAAACAGAATTCATCCTATCCTAGAAAGATTAAGATCCGATTTTGACCTATATGTATTATGATTTCTTATGTGTACTTAATTAAATTATATATATTGTTAAAATTTGGAAAATATAAAATGTAAAAAGTAATATTTTTTTTATTGTAGTTCACATATGACAAATACCGTTATGTATAGAGAGAGTGATGGTGGCTACTTATATGTGTCTAGAAATAAAAACTAATAATTAGTTATAATAAAATTGAAACTTTTGTATGTGTGATGTGATTTGTTCAATCATATTTTTGGAGACATTGATTGAGAAATGCATGCGCCTTCAATTTAAACATATATCTTTAGAATTACTCTTCTTAAAAAATCAACTAGAGTTTTATGGAAAAGTGTCAACTTCTATTGATGTAAGTTTGAAGGTGATTTTGAGATAGCTTGTCTATGACATAGTTAACAGAAAGCTAATTGTGAGCTGTAAACCTCACTATAAAGGAAAAAATTAAGATTTTTATTATTAGATTTATTAATTAAAAATTACATCTATATATAATTTAAAATTTAATATTTTGTAATTAATTATGCAAAGATTCATACATGTCTTGTTTTAATGATAAATTTAAATAATAATAATAATAAAAAACTTATCTAATTCAAAATAAGAAAATCTAATTCATGAAATACTAAGGCTCTGTTTGGGGACACCCCAATCCTAATCCAATCTCATTCAATCTTAATCTCATCTTAGGATTGGATGAACAGTACTGGTTGGGTGTTTTTTGGAACCTCCATCTTATCTCATCTCATCCACATCATCATCTCATTCACAACATCATCTCATTTTCCCTTACAATTACTAATATATCCCTACTTACACACATATAATTACCTATACTTTAATACAAATATAAAAAAGAGAACTAGACAAAATAGTAATTTTACATACCCTCATTTATTACACTTATAANCAAAATGAACCTTTCACCACACATTTTATTACAATTTAGTGTTGTTTTGTAATTTGCTATTTAGTCCTCAAACTATTATTTGTTATTCTTTTGTCGTTGAATTTCATAAATAGACCCCATTATTAATGATTGGGGTTTTCTACAAGGCCCGAGTTATCATTTACACATGTTAGAGATTGATTAATTGGAACAGTTCGAATTTATGGACCAAATTGTATTTTTAAAAATAATTCCAATATTATTTTCATTTTGGCCTATAATCTCATCCACTTGGATTTGGATTGACCCCTAACCCTCAATCCAAATTTTCTCATCCTCACAATTTCCAATACCATATCACACTTCCCAATATCATCTCATCTCAATATCATTTCAATCAAAACACAACCAAACACCTATCATCTCATCTCATTATCTCCATCTCATCTCATTATTTCCTACCATTTCTACCCCTATACAAATTACAAAAATCCATCAATTTATTTCTACCAACCACAATCATTACATACCCTTTTATATAATTTCACACCCTATTTAACATCATTATCACTAAAATCACCCAAACACCAATACATCATCTCATCTCATCCAATTAAAAAATAATCTCATCCCATCCATTTGGATGAGATTGGATGAGATTGAATTAAAATTAAAGTTCTCCCAAACAGACCCTAAACCTGCTATTTGAATATAATTATCTCTACATTAATGCTTTCCTTTTTTTAAATTAAATTTGAGTGGCTGAAAATCAAAAAATATTAATTTAGTACAAATTTAAAAAATAACAAATATAAAAGTTTAAATTCTAAGATTAAATCATCGACACCAAAAGAATTAAATTGTTGACAATTAGAATGTTTCGGAGATTAATAGTATATTTCAATTATTCAATGACTGATTGATTGTCTTAATGACTGTTCCTACATGGCTCCTATTAATTAATTAATTGAGTACCTTTATAGAAAGAGCATGATGTCTCCTAGGCATAGCCTCCCAGGCATAGCCTCCAAAGCTTCGCCTCCAAGGCATCGCCATAGCCTCCAGGGCATCGCCTCAAAGGCTTCGCCTCCAAGGTGTCCAAGACAAGGAAGCTTCCCCAAGATATCTAAGAGGCAAATAACCAAGAGGAAGCCTACAAGGTGTCTATGAGATGTCCAAATGAATAAGAGCAAGACACCTTATATAGGCTTGACATAGACCACATGCCACCCGCAACATCCTTACTTAGACAAGGTAGGGAATGTTGTGAAGGAAGAGAGGCGCCTCCTCCCTCCTTCCCCGAGAACAATCCTAGGGTGTGACTTGGTAGGATTGAAGTAAAGGCTTTTTCGTGCTTGGTCACGATCGCTTTGAATAAGTAAGGTAAGAATTTAGTCTTTAGTAAATGAAGTGATGTTCATTTGAGCTCAGACCATCTTGCCTTGCCTGCCAAGATGCCCACGTCACCTTCCCGTATCAACCCCTTTGAGTTGACAGTTACCTTGATGTCCACGTCACCTTCTCCCATCAGACCCATGAGCTGACAGTTACCTCACTTCTATTTTCTCACTTTCCCGTATCTTACGTTTCACCTTCTCCATTTTCCCACTTTCCCATATCTGACGAAATTATGTCCCCACGTTCTCCATGTTGCTTCACGCTCAACATCATCCCATAACATAACTGTCATCATCAGCCACCTCTATAGATAGCTCCCTCACCCCCCCCCCCCTCTCAGAGAAAGGGTTAAGCACTTCCTAGTCTGAAACACCGAGAGATTTTTCCATATCCCTCTGAGCTCTTACGAACATACTTTATTTACTTTCGCTCTGAGTTCTCTTGTCTTACCAGTGCTTGCTCTGAGCGCTTTGCTTCTTCCCTATCGAGAACCTCCCAAGGGTTATTCTTTCATCTAATTTCATTGTTATTATTTACTTTGATAATATTTCTTTGTTGTTTTCTGTGTTTCTTATTGTTGCTCTGGACCTCCAAGTATGAACCCCCGTTCCCGGAACAATGACGCTATAAGAAAATATAAATTCAATTACCAAATAATAAATTTTCTCAAGTTACTATTAGCTATTTATCATTTATCACTTTACGTGAAATTAGTTTATCAACTCATGATGCAAAAATGACGGAAATGGATGGTTTGCTATGTTTTATTAAGGAAACATTTTGCAAAGTTCAACTTCTCAAAATTAGTTGTCGTCTATTTATTATTACTTTATGCTTTAAAAATCTATGTAAGCAACAGGAGTTTGATCTAGGCCTCTAGCATAAGGGATTAATCTTCTATAATATGGTAAACTCAAGTTTGAATCTCTGTTAAAAAAAGATGTTTGTATTTAGTGTTTCTCTGTGTCTTGAATAGAATTGTCTCCATTAAAAGATACCTATGAAAAAAAAATGTATAATTATTAAAAATATATTTTATATTAATTTTAAGATCAATTAAAATTATAATTAAATATTTAAATCAGAAACAATTTAATAATTAGAAATCAAAATTTTTAACTCTATAAAATGACCATTGTTTTATTTTGTGTTAGATAAACTTAAATAATACAGATAAACGAATAGACTAAGTGACTCAATAGTAGTAAGGAAATAAACACATCACAAGATGACTAATATTAAGAAAATTTAATTCACAAAATAATTATTATTTATTAATCATTTTAAAAAAATTGAGCTTATCTTGTAAGATATTTTTTGAGGTCCAATAAAACCTAATCAAGATCACGATCACATTATAAAAAAAAATATAGATAAATGTTAGTTTATTTAAAATTACAAAAATAATGCGAAACATACAAAAGGAGTGTCGGTCTAAACTCTCAGGCTTCGCCCATCCCGCCCGCCCACTAAATGGGCAGACTTGGGCATAAAAAATAGCTTCGTTTAAAAGCGGCCTATATGGGTTGGTCCGTTTAGCCCCCCGCATATTCTTTTTTAAAATTTTTTAAATTTTATAAATATAATTATTTTAAAAATATTTTATATATATTTTGTATACATTTCTATCTAAATGTTATTATTTGTATGTTATCCTCTTATATTTATTTTTCAATTATAATTTTTCAAACGATAAATAAAGTTTTAGAATAAAAGATAATTTTATATAAATTTATTTTATTATAGAATTAAATAATTATGTAATAAAAATTAATATATAAATAAAAATAAAACTATTGTTAACAATTTATAAATTTGATTGTGATACATCACTATTTGGGCGTACGCCTAAACGGCCCTCGAACCGGGCCTCTTCTCCCCTCCACACCTTGCAAGGCGCACTCGAGCCAATCAAGTGCCCTCTGCACAGTTAGGGGCGGCCGTGATCCATCCAAGACATGGCGCGCGCCTCCATAATGACACGCAGTCACCCACGACTGCCTTGTCCCGCAAACTTTGCTGAGGGAGATCGTGGGTCACGATCTCCGTCACACCCACGATCTCCAGTTTCCTGGCGCCCGCCAAGCGAGACGACACGCAATCACCCACGATTGCCTTGCTCCGCAAATCTCGGTCTCCATCATCTCCGCTGGTGGAGATCGTGTCTGGCTACGTGGTCCGCCCCGCGCGCTGACCACTTCTCTCCCCCTGCTCTATAAATAGAGTTCAACTCAACAGTTTAAGGTTAGCTACTCTTTGCATCTCAGAACTCTCTTACTCTCATATCTCTCTCTTACTAACTTGAGCGTCGGAGTACTCTTCGCAGGGCCCCCCTATGAAGCTCTTGCAGATACTTGATCGATCATTTGCTCTAGCAGCCCACATCCAGTGAACTAGGTAAGTGCAGCCCATTTTCTAGTTTATCAGATTGTATTTCTATTTGTTTTTTAATATTATTGTTATTTTAATACATTTTAATTTAAAAAAATTTAAATATATATATAAGTGTTGGCTCGCGGGCCAACACAGGCAGGTTTAGACATCTAAATTAGACTCATCTATAAACAGGCCAGATCGTCCCGCCCCATTTAAAAAGTGGCCCATGAAGGACTTGGGCGAGTCGGCCTGTTTTGAAACCCAAACATACAACTGACCATTGTCATAGATTACAAAATCAAAAACACTTAAATTACTTTGGCTAAATAAAAAGAACACTTAAACTACTCTAATAACTAAAACATAGTTGTCATATCGGGATTCGAATCGTAAATCGTTGAACTAATTTTTAAATCGTAAATCGTAAATCGAATCGAATCGTAGGATTTAGGAATATACTGAATAATAGTCTGAAGTATGTTATATCAATGATTATTGGAATAATTATACTGATTTGTTTTAGCTAATTGTAGATTTGTAGAGGATTTTGTCTAGCTTAATTATAGGAATTATTGCCTAGCATAATTATAGATGATTTGTCTAGCTTAATTATAGGAATTATTGTCTCAAGCACATACCCAATCAATTTTTTTCTTCAATTTTTTTTTCTCACTAATCGCCAGAATCGTTCGATTCACGATTCCGGCACGAATCGTACGATTCCAACTAAAATCGTATCGATTCAGGACATGAAACGATTTGGCCAAGGATACGTATTGTTTTGATGCCGAATCGAATCGAATCGTAGGATTCTAACAACTATGAACTAGAATATGAGTTCTTCTAGTCTTAATTTTTAGGTCAAAGTGCACTTTTAGTCCCATAATTTTGCATAAGGTTTTAATTTGGTTTCATAACTTCTTTTGTTGTACTTTTGGTCTTATATTTTTTGCTCAGGTTGAAGATTTTCTCTTATCACTNATATTTGGAAATGTATCGAATATTTTTAGGATTATTAAAGTTGAATCAAATACAAGAATGCAACATTTTTAGAAATATCATAAAATAATTCTATGAATATTTAAGTTCATCCAAACAGATTTTTCAATATGATTCCCGGGACTAAAAAAATAATTTGTATACCAAACGCTCCCTTAGGGTTTAGGATTTGAGGTTTAGAAATATAAATATTTTTTATATTTTATAATTCATGCCCCTACTAATTTTAGAACTGTCCATTAAGTCCCAAAACTGTTTCTTTGTATTGGATATTTAGATGGCCTACTTGTATGTACATCATATCGTCTCATGTTATTCGTGGGGCCATGAATCGTGACGTTGTATTTTATAATACAGATGACACCTCAATATTCAGGATGCTATACAACAACATTCTAAATCATTATCGGTTCGATCTTCTTTATGAATTTTGTTTTTCATTTAACATGTTTTAGTCATTTAATTGAAACTGTTTAGGTTCCATTTTCTGGATATGATTACTTTTCTATTTTGCCCTAATACTATAAATGAATATTATTTTTGTTGTTTATTGTGCGTTTCTTTTTTGCTTTATTGTATGATTTTATAAATGGTTGAAGGAATGCATATCATAATGTTTACTATTTTTTAATAGATGTTCAATAATTTATTTCTATATTCTGACACACATTTATTTAATTTATAATGAAATTTTCTTTATTTATTGTTATTGGATGTACTGTTATATAAGTTAATCATATAAATTTGAATCAATGACTTATTTAAAATTATATATCCTTATTTCATGGAATACTTTACAATAATCTCAAATATAATTGAAACAATATAAATATACTGATAATTTATCATAGTAAGATAAACAAAGGAAACAAGAAATAATAGTTAGTAAAAACGTCGCATAGTATTAAGCTGAGGCACAAATATCTTGCTTTCTTTAAGGCAATTCACATCAACCACGGATAGAAATTTTATCTATAATCCAAGTGTAGTGGTACCTTGACACGTTACCTCCAACATACAACGGCCTAATACTGCCTTTTTAAGTCTGCAACTCCAACACAAAGAAGTAGACATGACTCGACTCCCGCACATTTTCTCTACCCAAGAGACACAATTATTTTAGTATTTTTCCTCACTTTTTCTTAGTCTAATTCGTGTATAATATCTCTAAATAGTAACAAATATATAAGCAAAATTTTTAACATTGAAATGCCATAATATAGAATTAATATTATCATTGAAATACCATAACTCCACACTTACGATTTGGAGCATGCCCCTGGAAGAAAATGAATGCTAATAAAGGTGTTTAATTGGTCAAATAAAGTCATATGTTGAGATAATGAAATTCAAAAAGCAACAATAATGAAATGATTAAATGTACATTATTTATAATTAAAATCCATTATTTATAATAAAAACCAACATTCCCCCACTTGTTATTATAAATTCTCTCACATTAAATTTTTGGTTTTTTGGTAAAAATAGATTATTATGCATAATATAGATTGTTGAATTGCCTTCGATCTATATTTAGCAAAACTATATTATTGATCCAGAGTCAATAATAATATTCACCTTGAACTATGACTTCTTAGGGGGACAAGATACATATCTTGCACATAATAACCCAGGTATAATTTATGAGTCCTCGCCTGTACATTATGCGGTCTTTGTGTGATCTTGTTTCTTGAATGTATTTTGAGAATACGCCATGTATAACCTCATAGGAGCGGCCCCACTCCCACATTCAAATAGGTGAATTTGTCTAGGTGTTCTTGCAATTAAGACACCTCACTCTTAAGAGCTACAAACTTCATTAAGAAGTTTTATAACCTCAACCTCACATATACATTGCAGGAAATGCACTTACACCATAGCAATGAGTTTAAGAGTTCAAATACTCTTATAATTATGCATATTTTCACTGCAACTCTATCATTCATTTTTTTCTCTAATAACAATGTAGGGTATCTTCATAGGTTATTTTTAATTCTATGCGCTTAAAACCCCTTTAATGTACTCTAAACCCTTTCTCTATGTTATGCCTTTGTGAGTGGATTCAATCTCTAGACTTTACATATTCTATATAAATGGTACCCTATAAAATCTCATAATACAATTTGTAAGGATTTGATTTTCCACAATAAAACCAACTCAGCAAAATTAATTGTTGAACTTTTTTAGCCCTCACTATTTCCTTAATTCTATAAGGAAATTTATAATAACTGAATTCAAAATTTTTTTTTTCAAAACCTTATTTGTATATCACATTAAATAACAAAACTTTAAACATTTATAAAATAATAAAGTTTCCACCATAAGACACATACATGACCATTAAATCATGTGTAACAATTAAATCACAACTTTAAACAAGTATTAAGAATATAGACTTTTTTCAACACGTATGAAAATATTATTTGATTCCCTCCTATTATACCATAATGTTTATTGATCTCTAAAAGCACCACCAAATAATTTTCCTTTTACCAAGATATAAGCCAAAACGTACATACAATTGTCATAACATTCATTTTTGTTTATTTGAATTATAACCATTTAGAAAATATTATTTATGTGAGATAAGAATCTAAATATGCCAAAATTAAGAATACAAAGAATTTAATAAAAGACATTTTATTCATATTGAATCTAAATATGCCAAGATCTTATGTCTACCATTCACCTGTGTCTCCTCAAGATAAAAGTAGATACGTGTAGCTTGGGCTATTACCGCTCCACAATGATCAAGATTTTAACAGGATTGTTTTATTGACAGCATTAAAACTTAAGATTTTAAAAGGGTTCAATTTAAAATTAATTTTGATTCAATTTTAAATCTAATTTTAAAATTAAACAAGTGTGCCAAGTGTTTATCCCCCATGTATCATATACATATAAACACAGCACGAATTTTGTATCTCATACAAAATCCTACGCTCGTATCGTATACGTGGTTGTGCGTAAAAAATATAAAATCGCATGTTAAACTCGCGTACCCTAATCATGCATCTAGCGCCATTTGCATCACATACAAATAATCTAAATGCATAAAAATAGTCGTGCTTAGATATGGCTCATCTACCCTAAATTCCCTCAAGCCAATGAGAGAATTTTTCTAAAAAGAAAATAAAATTACATTGGGAAACCTCATTTACATTGAGATGAAAAAGAAAATAAAATTACATTCAGAATTTAGGGAGACGACACGGAGGCCGTATTTACCAAAAATACCTAGAGTCATATCCAACACCATACCCATACATGAACAATTCACATATTTAAATATATATACACGGCTATCATACAACACACAAAAAAAAAAAACAATTTTTAATTGTGTTCAATTAGGGTTTGTGCAATTTAACATGCCTTCTTGAAAAATAAGAGTCTTGCATGAAAAATCAAGAATTCAAGAATCATATCCAAGAACTCGAATTTTTGACCCAAAATTTACAAATTCATAATTATAAAATGGGTAAATTGCAGTTTGGTACTCTGTAGTTAGGGGCGGTTCCACTTTGGTACCCTGAAAGAAAAATTTTTGCAGTTTGGTGCCTTGTGGTTTGCTCCGTTAGCGAATTGGTCCCCTGTGCTTTATTTCCGTAAGGATTTAATGGCAAATGTGATTGTGACCACCTTAAAATGTCAAAAACCTCCCAACAAGTCTTCTCTTATGCGTTTAAGTCCTTTCCCTTTCCTTTTCATAAGATTTCTTTTGAATAGGTCCTGATTTAATTACACTTTAATCCCAAAAGTTTATGATCTTTATCAAAATAGTTCTTAGAACCTCAAAAGACAAATATACAGCTCATGAACCTAAGGGGTATTGCTTAATTTCTATCAATTTAGTCCCTGAATGATTAAAACAGTATACTATTTAATCCTTAAAAATGACTAATTAGTACACCATTTTTAATTTTTCAGAGACTAAAATTATACCATTTTGATATTTCAACAATTAAATTGTACATTTTAATCTTTCAATGACTGAGTTATCAACTTAGTGATTTTTTATAGACCAAATTGTTAGTTTACTCAATTTTAAAACTACTAGGACCAATTTGGGATTTCAGCCAAAAGTAAATTAATTATAGTGGTGACTGGTGAGACTCCAAATTTCTTAAACGATTCAGTTTTTCACTCTAATTGAAACCCTCCTCCTTATCTTCTTTTATCTATCTCAATCCAACCATCCATGGCTTCTTCTTCTTCTACCTTTCTTCATCAAAACCCCACCCCATTTCTTAAACCCCTAACCAAACCCCCTTCCTCCTCTCGTCGTCGCTTCCTTCCCGTCGTCCGCTCCGGCGCCGGCCCTCGCTCCCACCGTACTCCTCTTGTCAAAGGCCGAATTCTCAGCATCGAAGCCATCCAAGCCGTCCAAACCCTAAAACGCCAAACCAATAATCCCAACCTTTTCAAAGAAAGAAGACGAATTCGTGTTTTTGTTGTTGTTTTCCCTGGGTTGAGATGTTTTCCGAATTCGTGCTCCATTCTTCAAGATTGGTATCGTTCTTCGAGCCATGGATGGAGGTACCAGATTTTTTGGGACGAAAGTGATACAGAGAGAATGGGCGTTGGAGACGAAAACGGTGTGATGTATGATAACTTCAGAATTGGAGAGGTTGATGTTTGATCCACGATTTGGGGAATTTCTTTTTGGTAAGCACGCGATTTGGGGGATTTGAGTGAGATACAAGGGGTAAAAGGGGGTGAAAGTGATGTTAATGGTATAGTTAGGGTTGAGAGGTATAATTTGTGTGAGCCAAGGATGACTGATTAATTCAAAATAGGGACTATGGCTGGATTCAGAATTTCAAACTAATTCAAAATCGAAATATTATTTACATGTTAGCATCAATTAGTTGGATTAGTCGGTAAAAAGTTAATGATATGATCTTATAACGAATTAATTAGTAAAGATCAAATTTGTAAATGTTATTAAAGTGTAGGGACTAATTTTAAAAAAATTAAACTATAGGGATTAAATTAAAAATTTATGGGTAAATTACACTTTGGTACCCTGTGGTTTGACCCTATTTCACTTTGGTACCCTGTGGTTTGAAACTTGACACTTTGGTACCCTGTGGTATTCTCAATTAACACTTTGGTACCCTTTGGAGCTATTTTGTAATTTTAACCATAACAAATTTTGCAAAAATTACATATTGACCCCAAAAAATTTTCAAAAAATTACAAATAGGTCCTTGGATACATATTATATAGGGACTAAAATGAAAAATTTAAAATTTTTTTGGGGTCAATATGTAATTTTGGTAAAATTTATTATGGTTAAAATTACAAAATAGCTCCAAAGGGTACCAAAGTGTTAATGGAGAATACCACAGGGTACCAAAGTGTCAAGTTTCAAACCACAGGGTACCAAAGTGTAATTTACCCAAAATTTAAATATACTATATGGATCAAATGATTAATTTTCCTAGTTATTTATTGTTTTAGGGATTAATTTACAATAAGTCTAAGTTTTATGGAAAATATACTAATTTTAAGCACAATATAAAATTTACCTATTTAACAGTTGCTTGTATATTATTTAACACCATTGGATTATATCAATTGGCTATAATTTTGCCACGTCAACAATTGCATCATTTGTCTAGAATCAAACTTTGCATCTTAGACTAACCCTTTTGATAAATCATAGATGCTCATTTGTTTTTTGAGGTTTTAAGGACTATTTTGATGAAGATCATAAACTTTTGGGATTATAGTGTAATTAAATCAAGACTTATTCAAAAGAAATCTTATGAAAAGGAGAAAATTCTGTAATATTAGAATTCTAAAGACCCTTTTATAATTATTTTCAACTCAACAGTAAAATTACATAATGTACCCTTTAGTTTTTGTTTTCTTTATGTTTTGATCCCTTTTAGTAAAGGGAAAGGACTTAAACGCATAAGAGAAGACTTGTTGGGAGGTTTTTGACATTTTAATGTGGTCACAATTACATTTTCCGTTAAATCCTAACGGAAATAAAGCACAGGGGACCAATTCGCTAACGGAGCAAACCACGGGACACCAAACTGCAAAAATTTTTCTTTCAGTGTACCAAAGTGGAACCGCCCCTAACAACAGGGTACCAAACTGCAATTTACCCTTATAAAATTTTAGCCACCTTACAATATTATAATTAAAACAATTTTAATTAAAATATATATATAGGGTTTCGACCAAGACCCAAAATTTCAAGAAAAATTTTAATCAATCCAATTGATTTC
Organism: Chamaecrista fasciculata; assembly: GCA_003254925.1. Classification (NCBI taxonomy): domain Eukaryota; kingdom Viridiplantae; phylum Streptophyta; class Magnoliopsida; order Fabales; family Fabaceae; genus Chamaecrista; species Chamaecrista fasciculata. The sequence continues at coordinate 44,481 of QANZ01017498.1, forward strand.
CCTATGTATCAAATACATAAATTTGCACCAATTTTTATATTAGGTTCGAAAAACTCATGGTGGATTTTCGCAAAATTCAAGCATACGAATGAAAGCGGTAAACACTAAAACATACATCTCATGTATATCACAAAAATCAGAATAAACACAAGATTAGCGTGGCTCTAATACCACTGTTGGAAAATTATAGAGCGAGCGCAGCGGAAAAAACAAAAAAAAAACTTTAAAAGCAGCGTATACTCTATAATTCCCTTCCAGGATCCACTAATTGCATTTATTCTAGTAAGAGAAGAGGTATACCTAAAAATCAATCGGTAGCTTTCAACTTGCGAATCCGAGAAGTCCACTAGAACGTGTCCTTCCTCTGCCGGTAATTCACACGAGCAGTTTGACAGACACCCAGGTGCTAGCCTCCTTCTCTTCTCCAAGAGAATGCAGAGAACCAATCTACGGTTCTTGAATGCTCAAAAACAATTCTTGAAGCTTCAAGAAAAGTGGCGCACAAAAGGACCAAGAACTATTCTTGATCACACTCAAGTCCTAAAATATTAGGGTTTAGGTCGAGCTGTCGCTCTCTCTTGAGAAAGTCGACTTTTCTCTCTCTAAACTAGGGTAAGTCGAATTTTCTTGTACACTTCTAAAAAGGCAAGTCGACTTGGCCTACTTTATTTATAGAGTTGTTCTTGAAATTAGGGAATTGATAATTATAATTAGGGAATCCCTAAATTAGTGAATTATCAAATTAGAAAATTATAAGATTACATTAATATTATAATTTAGGACTTGGATTCTTAATTAAAACATTACATTAATATCTTAATTTGAATTCAAAATGCAATCTTGAGATTCAAAATGCAAGATCAAATCTTGCACATGGACCCCACCAAGAATGCGTCATTCCCTAATTATTTTATGGGAATTTTATAAATCAAAATAACAACCCTAACTCTTAGGAAGTTATAACCAACTTATTAATTCCCTAATAATATTGAATTAAAATATTACCATAATATCTTAATTCAAAATTTGAATCTTGAAATCAAAATCAAATCTTGAAATCAAAATCAAATCTTGATTCTAATTAACAAAACATTTTTCATTAATTAAAATCAAGAAGCATGAGGCGCCACCCTCAAGCCTTGTTATCCTAATATTAGAGAATTTAATAAATCAATAATCCCCTAACTTTTAGGAAGCTTATTTAATTTATTATTCCCTAATATTTTAAACAAGAATTTAATTGTAAATAGATTAATCAAATTAACTATTTAACAATTAATATATTTAAACTTGTCTAACAAATTTAAATATCATAAACGTAGATATTATTTAAGACAAGACTTCATGTCCTAAGACATTCAACTTTGTCTTAAATCGTGTCACTAAAGTGACTCACGAATTAACCATAATTCGTGTCCCATTGCGGTGTCTTGATCCTGCTCATGTGTGACCCAGCAGGCCTCACGTGAAGTTGGCAGCAAGCCATCTCTATGGCTCACAAGTCGAGAGCGGACTCTAGCAAGCCATCACGACTACCCAAAACACGTGAGTTATCGTTTTAACAAAACCGATTTAACCTTAGTACCACCTTGTCATAATCCCTATTGTCACACGATATTTTGGTCATGGATAAGGCATGGGAAAATCATTCTTATTCCAAATCACAACTTTCTCGATTCCTTGAGTTAGTCTCATTTCCCTGAGTGGCCACACATTCCTTGGACAGACTCATCGAGGGGCCTAGTTAAATATCTCTCATTTTAATGAGGGACAAAATTTCTTCTTGGTCAACCACATTTCTCAGCACGGTAAACAACCAAACCCATACCTAGCTTGTATGGCTACCCTGTTACGGGCAACGTTGGACTAGGCCAAAGTTCGACATCTACAACACCGGAATAGTCAAGACCTCAGGTCTAAGGGCATCATGACAGGTGTACAGGAGAGACTAGCTTATGATTAAACTCATGCAGGACTCTCCGAGTCGGTCCAGCAATTTGTAACCCATTACATAATTGCACCATGACTCTCGAGAAGCATCAGATGCGTGTATCTCTATACACCGAGGTCATGCTGGTCTTGGTTCATTCACGTTCCCACGAGAATAATCGACCAGGGACAGTTTAGACTAATTATCACATAATTAATCAAGGACTGTTATCACAGTAAACATGCTAATAATATGATAACGAGATAATTTATCATTTATAAATTAATCAACATAATATGTTCAAACAAACACATATATATAAAATGATTGGCCCTAGGACACAATCTCCATCATTTTGCGCTTCAGAAAGAACTAAAAAAATAAAAAAATAAAAATAAAAATAAAAAGCAAAAAGGAGAGAAGCTAGAAACAAAAGGAAAGAGAAAAAAACCAAAAAAAAAAAGGAATGAGAAAAAAAAGCTATTGAAAAGAAAATCAAGAGATTACCATTGGTTGGACGTGTTACTTGCAAGCTTAATCCTTATCTTTGAAATCGTATGTAAACTGTTCTCAAATTTCAATTAAAAATTCATTGTTGTTTGATTACCTTTTTCGATTTTTGTTTTTTAAGAATATATAGTTCTAAAATTTTATGCAAAAAGTTTCTCTTTTTTGTTTTTTTAAATGGTATACAAAACAGTTTTCAATCTTCAAAATTATGTTTCCCCTAAAATACAGCTTCAGTCAGACTGAAGCAGATTTGGAGAATCTTTTTAGGTTCACTTCTCTTTATTGAAATCATTGTCTCTCTCTTTCCTTCACTGCTGAAAATGATGAAGGCAAGGTAATTGGATTTGGGTCTGTTCTTTTTACATCACTGATGCTGCTATAATCTTTCTCAAGAGGTAAAGATATTTACACAAATAACAGGTCTAATACATAAAATTATATTTGCTACTTCTTTACAATGACTGGGAGATACCTATACAACTACATATGTAATCTACACTACATAACAAGACTAATTCTGTGCGAGGTTCAATGTGTCATAAATATGTGGAACAAATTTGATACAAGAAATATTACACTGACAACTAATTACTTGAACTGGTATGAACTATGAAGTATAAACAAAAGGTGGATCACACTAGATCACACTAGAAACTTAAGTTTTTTATATCTTTGCTAAAAAGTTTCTCTAATCATAAGTTTGATTTATATTCTTTCTTCTATGATAAGTCATGCAAAAAGATGTGTTTAACATTCTCTTTATATCATCATCAGGCATGCATAAAATTTTTATCACTTGTCATGTTTATTGAAAAATCTTTATAGCAAAGATATAAAGAATTTTACCTAGGTTTAGCTCTTTGGTTAAACCAGGAAATGAAAAATTGTTCAGTGATTTTGAAGCCAGTCCTGGATTGCACTACGAAGAGAACGGTTCGGTGCAAGATTGCTATGCTCAAGCTTCACATTTGTCATTGGTGAAGTTTCATTACCACTGTCAAGCCATCCTCTTATGGCCTCAGCTTCATAAGTGAAACCATCTGCAGCAATATGAGGATCTTGCATGACTTCCTGCAAGGTTATATCAGAAATCAATGCATGTTAATGTTAGTCACAACACTCTTGTGTCTCTTCAAAATGTTAGATAATCGCGATATAGTTATCCAGCAAAGTAGGAAAGAATATGTGAAGATAACAATTTCAATGAAGGTAAAAGTAAAAATTGAAAATGACAAAAAAGTGTTACCTGAAAGATGGGACAGATAAAACATGAAGGAGGTTGGGGACCTTGACAACCTAAGTTGAAGGAGCTTGTGCCCCCGGAAAAAGCGTTCATCGGTTCAAGTATTCTCCATACATCCAAATGAAGATCCGGCCGTATCTTTCTTGTCATCTCACAACACCTCATCGCCAAGCACGCCAACTGCTCGGCCAGCACAAATGGCCAGTCTCCAGCCAAAGGATCCAAGAGGGATTTCAACTTCCCGGTATCTAATGCATATTTCACTTCCTTTATAATTCCGAAGGCTGGCCTTCCAGTCAACAATCTCAATAATATGATTCCAAATGAATAGACGTCTGACTTTGGTGTAAGTTCCCCTGATTGAAGGAATTCAGGATCTATGTAGACCAGAGTTCCCTTGGGAACAGTTCTCCAACAGTCTGTACTATCGTCATTTGAACTATCAAGACAAGATAATATACGACATATTCCAAAGTCGCTAAGCTTGCTAACAAGGTTTGCATCCAGAAGAATGTTGGAGGGTTTCAAGTCTCCATGCACTATGCAGTAAGGTTTATGGGAATGGAGAAAGATGAGAGCAGAGCAGAGCTCTGTCGCGATGCGGATTCGAGTTTGCCATGATAATGGAGGAGTGTTATCTTTGCAGCTGAGCCGATCTTCAAGGCTTCCATTGGGTAAGTACTCATAGACAAGAGTCCAAATTTCAGGGCAGGCTCCTACAAGTGTAACAAGATTGGAATGCCTTAACTTACTCAGTACATCAACCTGATATATATACAAAAACAAAAGTTAGGCCAGTATAAAACTTTAAATATCCCTCTTTCATCGCAAATATGGCTCAACTTAATCAATGCTTCAAAAAATTTTAAAGATAACTAGATGAAGCTAATAATGAACTGTGACAAGAAGCAAAAAACAGAAAATTAAGAGAAGCATAGAGCATTAGAAGTTAATTTGGAAGATAAAACAAATATAATATTATAATTATTCACTACTTGATTTTGTGAAATATTACTTTGTAGTTTGTAAAGACATATTTTTTGGTAAATTAATGATTTAATCCCAGAAAGATGATAAAAATCTCAATACAGTCAATACAGTCTTTGAAAGATGAAATTATATGATTTAGTCCATGAAAGATATAATTACACTCAACTTGATCCTTTTGTTAAAATCATAATCAATGATTAAGGTTAAAAATCATATTTGTTGTTAAATTTTAGTAAATATTTTAGAGAAAGAACTAAATTGATTGTAATTGCATCTTTTAGGGACTAAATCATATGATTTTATTTTCTAGGGACTAGATTGAGACATTTATCATTCCTCAGGGATCAATCATTAATTTACTCTATTTTTTCAGATCATGGTACATGCATTAAAAAGACATTCTGCAAAATCCAGTAGTAATATAATATCTGCATTCAGCAAATAGGAAATGGCAGACTTGTTTCATCGTTGGTTGGACATATATCAGTTTACTCACCGAAACAGCTTAAGATATTTTAGATAATTAACAAAACAGCCCAAAAGGATTATCATGGATGAAGAAAAAAGATCATCATACCTCCTGTTGAAACTCTGAGGGGCCTTGTGAGCTGTTTTTTGCATGCAAAATTTTTATAGCCACATCTGTGTGACGCAGTATACCTCTATATATACTTCCATAGCCACCCTCACCAATCTTCAGGGATAAATCGAAATTACTTGTTGCTTGTTCAATCTCTTGAAATGAGAATTCTGAAAACATTTCTGGCACATAAGTGCTTGAAGTTGAAGCCTCTCCTTGTTTTCTCCTCAAATCCTCAGCCTCTGTCAATGCATTATCACGCTGAATCTGCAGCTCATCTCTTTCTTTCTCACAATTTGTCAACAGATCTTCAGCAGATATAATCTTCTGCTCCAACTCCTTCACCATGAGTTCAGATGATGCAATTTGATTCTCCAGAGACAACTTCTGATTTAGGGAAAGTTGAAGTTCTTCCTTAATTTTGTCTCGCTGGCCCTTAATCCTTTTGTGTTCTTCTCTTTCTTTTTCTAGTGCTTCCTCTGCTTCTTCCCTTAGTTTTAAAACTTCTTTATACAAGCTTTCAGAGGCTTTAGCCTGTTAATTGATTAGTACAAGTAATGAATAAGATTACAGGGCATATCAAAATTAATTTGGGCATTCAACATAAATTGAAAAGCAACCCAAACTGATGGCTATAAATTCAAATGATCATAGCATTAACGTTAGTTCCAGCTATAAATGCTTCACCTTCTTATTTTTCTTTTGGACCAAGAAATGTCCCACCACTTAGAAGAATATAAAACTAAACAAAATAGGATACAAATAATGAAAATTAACTATACTCATCAGAGAAGTGATAAAGCACTGGACAAAGGAAAAAAGAAAAAAAAAAAAAAAAAAAAAAAAAAAAAAAAAAAAAAAAAAAAAAAAAAAAAAAAAAAAAAAAAAAAAAAAAAAAAAAAAAAAAAAAAAAAAAAAAAAAAAAAAAAAAAAAAAAAAAAAAAAAAAAAAAAAAAAAAAAAAAAAAAAAAAAAAAAAAAAAAAAAAAAAAAAAAAAAAAAAAAAAAAAAAAAAAAAAAAAAAAAAAAAAAAAAAAAAAAAAAAAAAAAAAAAAAAAAAAAAAAAAAAAAAAAAAAAAAAAAAAAAAAAAAAAAAAAAAAAAAAAAAAAAAAAAAAAAAAAAAAAAAAAAAAAAAAAAAAAAAAAAAAAAAAAAAAAAAAAAAAAAAAAAAAAAAAAAAAAAAAAAAAAAAAAAAAAAAAAAAAAAAAAAAAAAAAAAAAAAAAAAAAAAAAAAAAAAAAAAAAAAAAAAAAAAAAAAAAAAAAAAAAAAAAAAAAAAAAAAAAAAAAAAAAAAAAAAAAAAAAAAAAAAAAAAAAAAAAAAAAAAAAAAAAAAAAAAAAAAAAAAAAAAAAAAAAAAAAAAAAAAAAAAAAAAAAAAAAAAAAAAAAAAAAAAAAAAAAAAAAAAAAGGGAAAAAGAAACTGTTACCCTGCTTATTGCGTCAACGGCTTCCCTTTCAGCTTTCACACGCTTAAGTGCTTCTTGATAAGCACACCGCCTAGCATTCTCAGCCTCAACCATGGCCCGTTCAAGTTGATCATAGAGAGTGTCGTCCATTCCGCCATCCTGTTGAATTCAATCCGATTAATCAAAATATTTTTTAAAGCTTAAGACCCTAAACATGAATGCCAATACATATTCACTATACAGACTCAAACATTGATGAAAATAAAAATTATACTTAGAGGAGTACCAGCACACTAGGTGGAGATGTACGATGAAGATTTCCTATAACTGGAGAAAATCCAATTGAATCTTCCACCACACTCTTCTCAGAAATCAAATTTGGGGTCAATGTTGCTTCAACTACACCACTGTCAGAGAGTGTTGAGAAAACTGAAGGACTCCTTCTAGACAGCTCATCTGACTCATCAGTACTTACTTCTGTATCCAACCTGTTACTTGGAGTGGACGAAGATCCTTCAGTGTCATCTGGCGAAGAAAAGGCCACCATCCTTCCTTGGTGTGCATCATTGGCAGACCTTGCTCGGCGAATGAATTCTTGAGCTGCAATGTTACTAAGGTTTTCACTCTTCTGCCCCATCGTAACAGATTGAGACCTCATTTTAGTTGACTGTAAAGACTCAGCATTTGGCCTGAAAGGAGGAAGAACCTTTACATCACCATTATTGAAATGACGTTTGTTAAGTTGTTATGGTACTTGATTCAGTAACCAAAATAATAAATAGGCTAAAATGCACAACACCTTTTTGAACTTTGAAAAGTGACGAAAAACCTTGAACTTTTGATTTTGTGCAAAAGACTACTTTTGTTAAGATTTTCATTAAAAAAAATCAATTATCTTTAAAAATTTTATGATTGTTGTTTCATTATACTGATCCAAAATTAAAATTAACATTTGCAATAAGGGTTATTTGCACAAAATAAAAACTCGGGGTTGTTTGCAAAGTGACTCAAGTTCAAGGAAAATTTATGTATTTTAGCCCAATAAGTAATGCAAAATGACAAATATTGAGATAGAGATCATAGGAAATTGTAGAAGTTGTTAGATATATCGGGAATCATGCTTTCTGTAATTTTTAAGGATTGATTTTTGTATTCTTAGGCAACTAAAGTGTAACTTCATATGTATCTGCATGAAACATTATAGAATATTACACCAACACAAGAATGGGATTTTTCATGAGTATTCAGAATACAGACCTAGTGTATATGAGGTGCCCTTTGCACACAAACTGTATCTGACAATAAGCTGGAGTATGTTCACGTACATAAATAGCTTTCTTAGATTTGAGGGCCATCATTTTCCTGCAATGTCAGGCAATCAAAGTAAAGCTCGCATAAATCATAATATTAAGGAGAGATAGAGCTTAATAACTAAGAAGAAAACAGTGAAAACATTCCAAGCCAAGAACAGATGAGCATGGCTACTTTCATACTTAATCAACATTAGGCAGATTAAAGTTGAATTTGTCCGATTCCATATAAAAATTAATAGGCTAAAATGCACAAAAACCTCCCTTGAGCTTCAGTCACTGTGCAAAAAAGCCCTTGAACTTTGAAAAGTGACGAAAGACTCCCTGAACTTTTAATTTTGTGTAGAAAACCCCTTCTATTAGGATTTCCATTCAAGAAAATCAAGCTTTTACTATAATTTTATAATTGTCGTTGCATTTTACATTGATTAAAACATAAAATTAACTATTCTTGTAAAAAATAGTAGCCGAAAAACTAACAAATTCTTGATTTTTTCAATGAAAACTTTAACAAAAGGAGTTATTTGCACAAAATCAAAATTTCAAGAGGGTCTTTCGTCACTATTTAAAATTTAGGAGGTTTTTTGTACAATGAGTAAGCTCAGGGGTATTTTATGCATTTTCCAACACAATTTAATGACATCACCAGCAACTTTTCCAGCACAAATCAACAAGATAATAAAGCTGTGTTTCAGGGTTTCTTATCTTGTTTCTTACCGAGAATGACTTTTATCTGATGCTGCACCAATTACAAGCTTACAAATAGCATTCCGGGAGACAAGCTCTACAATTCCTCTCTCAATGCATTCCATTTCAATATGCAGTTTCTCTGCCCTAGCCTGCATTAGAATATTGTTAGTGGAGAAGAAAATAAATAGTGGTTAATATAACATATAGATGGACAGAGATATAAAAACAAGTGTACCCCCATTTGTTGACAGATAAGAATATATTCATTTAGAGTCTTATGCATCTTTTGCCTTTTAATTTCCCAGTATGCTTCAACTTCTTGTTTATCCAATGCACTCACGGGAAATTTTGTGCCCACTGCAACAAAAAAGATTTGAAGACCATTTTTAGATACTGAAAGTTGTATGAATGAGGAATAAAGTGAGACAGACTAAGGGTGTCTTTTTTTTTTTCCTTGGCTAAGAACTAAGGGTGTCTTACATACCACTATTTCCTGTTTTCATTTTGATTTAAAACTGAAAATGAAAATGTATTTGGTACAATTATATTAAAATTGTTGTTTAGAAATATTTCTTAAAACAGATTGAGAAAAGGAACATCAACAAGAAATTTACAACATTTTTCAAAAACTAGTAATATTTTTGAGCGTTAAAACAAAATAAACTCTTTGAACATGTTAATACCATCATCTAATAATAATAAAACTACGAAAATACATGAAATTTATAGTTATTCAAGTCAATTTAATTTAAAAATAAAATGAACAAAATTTGCATTTCACAAAATAAACATGTTCTCAAAAAATTAAAATTTCAAAAATGAAAACTGATTTTAAGAAATAAAAACAGAAAATGTCTCCCTAAATGAAACACACCCTAAGCATTTTCAAGAGTTTCAGCCAACTGTGGTACTTGAAAATAATTGTTCAACCAATAAATCAGAGTCTAACTTTTAATTTGTTAAAATCAACCCAGGAAAGGTCATAAAATAGTCCAATAAATCTTTAAACATAAACTTTATACACAACCCAAAGTCCCAATATATGGAACTTAAATCTTGGTTTTCTCAAAATGAATTCATGATCTGATGGGGTCCTTTGTTTGGGTCAAAATATGAATCATCAAAACACACATGGTATATACAACAAAAAAAATGGCCAGAAACATCGAGTCAAGGGCCTCAAGGCAATATCCTAATTCTGAAGATATAGAGTAAACTAACAATTTGGTCCCTAAGAGATCACCGAGTTGACAACTGAGTCCTTGAAAGATTAAAATATATAATTTAGTCCCTGAAAGATCAAAATGATATACTTTTTAGTCACTGAAATATTAAAACGGTATACTAGTCCATAAAAATGACTAATTACTATATTGTTTTGATCTTTCACGAACTGAATTGTATATTTTGATCTTTCAGGGACTGAGTGCCAAGTAGGTCGATGAGAGACTAAATTGTTAGTTTACTCGAAGAATTAATACCCAAAATATGGTGCAAACTTACACACTGGGACCATTGTGTCTGGTACATGAACATGGAGAATGTAAATCTTCCTTCCTCCAGCGTTCTGTATTGCCCATATCAGATTGGCTTTGCTCTCTTTCACATCTTTTGCCACAGCAACATAGATAGCATCATTAACCACACCAGTAGTAGCCTCCTCTACAATTTCTCCAATGCTAGCCATGAATCCAGTGACCCCAAACTCTTGAAACTGCCTCACAGATCTGAAACTTTGTGGAATTGAAGGCACAGTACTAACCACAGCCATGCTAAGAGATGCAAGAAGCTTGGTTAAACCATGAAAAGAACTCTAAGAATCAGCATTTCCTTTCATAAAAAACTTAACTTGTTTGAAACTCACAATAATCAAGTCTATTTAGTATTTTCCCCTTCTTTCAGCCCCAAAAAAGAGAAAATCCAACTTTCTCACACAACCCTTTTGAACCAAGAAATTTTCAATCCTCAAAATCTCTCAAAAACGATCAGTCCCTCAAAAGTGAGAAAATCCAAATAAACCCCGAAACTCTCGCTGCCAAATGGAACTCCCTCACGCTCTCGGTAGCGACAAAAGCAAAACAACAAAATCGAATCGAGCTTTGTCTTTACAATTTGGTAGAACGAAAATCGACACAGATAATAGCACTTTTCAGCAAGAATCTTCTTCCAAAATTAGGGGAAAACCCAATGAAATTGAAGGGATGGATGTGTAAGGTTGCTTTTTCAGGTGTGACTCAGATTGAAAAGAGAAAAAGTTGTCTTAAAGCTCAAGGCGTTTGTTTGCAAGAGCCAAAACGAGACTCAAAGAATGGATTATAAAAGATATAAAATGGATTAGGTCAAGTGGTCATTTTGGTGCTAAATTTATGATTTAATGTTCATTTTGATATTTTATATTTCAAAATGATTAAATTGATTTTAAATATTGTCAAAATGTTTAATTTTGATTTTTTTTTGCCATTAAAAAAACATAGAAAACAAAAGAAAAAATTATTCTAATCGAGAGCGAGCACAAAATTGAACCGTAACAAAGACAGAAGAGTTGATGGGATCACAGTATCAAATGTCAAATAATGAGGATGGGAGTTGATAAACCCAAACCTTTAGGCACATTCTCTTGGCTTTACCCTTTAGTCCTTTACAATCCAAATAACTGCAAGGTTCGTAAATCTGCCCATAGCAGATTTATGTGAAGTAGTCAATTGTATCCTCATTTTGGTGTTAAACTATTGAATTTGGTCAAATTTATCTCGTCTTTCATTTCAAGTTTAAAATACTTATTAAAAATAACTTATAACCAATGAAGAACGGGTACGCCATTTTTGTACTCGTAATATTTTACATTTAAGTCAATTATACCCCTGAATTGGGGATATAATTGACATAAAAAACAAATTAAGATACAATTGACTAAAAAAACATTAAGGACTATAACTAAAATTGATCTCATACCTTGAGAACATCAAAAAGTACTTTTATCTTAAAACTATTTAACTATTTTACTAAATGAAACATTATTATTATTATATATATAATATATATTATATTTTAGAATTTTTTTTATAAATATATTATGTTGTACCGTACCCCATAATTTGTAAAAATAGTCATACCTCATACCTGTGCATGTACTTGTCCCCGTCAAAATTTCAACATAGCTCGTAATTCTGAATTCGTAGCATTTAAACTTGAAACGAGAGATATGATCAATTTTGCTTGTTTGATCATGAAACAAGCTATCTACTTTCAAGATTGATTTGAACTCGTTTGCTAACGGCTCCAATTGGATAGAGAAAGTACTCTTTGAAAACAATACGTAACTTTGAACTCGTCATATTCGAACTTGAAACGAGATAATTATGATTGTATTTAATAATTTGAGACCAAAATAAAATATTTTACCAATATTTAAGACTAATTTGAACATTTAGAAATATAAAGGACCAATGTGAAGATTAGGAGATACATTTATGACCAAACTGACTATTCAAACATTCGCATTCGGCTCTCTCACAGTCTCTCCCTCCTACATCTTCCTGGAAAGTGAGTGGCCCCCACTTTTTACAATGCGCGTAAAAAATTCCATTACATTTAATGGGCAGATAACGATGGATAGAAAACTAAAAATTTATTTAAGAAAATTTATTATAAATATAATATGTATATTTCTTAAATAGTGTAGCATTTTTGGGAAAACAAAGATTATTTACAAATAGTATTTTACCATTATTTATAAAGACTAAATTGTACTAAAATTCATGGCTTTTAAAATTTGACAGAAAGATCCCTTGACTTTTCAATTATGCTCATTTAAGACCCTTGAATTTTAAAACTTAATAGATAGACTCCATGAACTTTCAAGTTTTCTTAAATATCCTCACTTTTTAAAAAACTCAAGAATCTTAAATGAACAAAGTTAAAAAGTCAAAGTTTTTTCTGTCAAATTTTAATACAATTTAGTCTTTTAAAAAGTATTTAACACTATTATTTGATAAAACTTCATCAGCACATATTTCAATCACCTGATTAATAATTCATTTTTTTCTTCCATTTTTACTTATGTACATTTTAAAAATATCTATATAGTTCTCTACATATATCATAAATATTACATATATAATTAAATAATTTCACTTGTCAACTGTATTTACAAAGTTTATTAGACAAAAATACTCCTCAAACAGACCTAAAATCCCCTCCTGATTCATTTTGACTAATCTCATTTTTATTCTTCATGTATTTTTATTTATTTTTTAATTTGGCCCTTTCTAGAGCTTTTTCTTAGTTTGATTTATTATTATTTGTTTTATTATTAGTGCTAGTTTTTCTATCTAGATTTTATTTAAATTAATTAGATAACAATGTTAATTGAAGATGTAACACTAATAATAAGAAATATTAATTTTCATATAAACATACTTTCTTAGTTATTAAAGATAGTCATTATAAGCAATTTTCTATATTTCTTGGATTTTACATGAAAGTCTTATATATTTTTCAAATTTATTTTGTTAATATAGGAATAAAATTTATTTATGCGTAAATTAATATATTACACTATTAACTAATGATATTATACTTTTAATTTTTCTAAAAAAATTATCATATATTTAATAAACAATAATATGTCATCAGTTTAATTAAATATCATATAAATGTACTGTCATTGATAATAAACAAATTGATGAAGGATTAGATTGTCGCATTCCTGATTTTTGTGTTATTAACCAATATATTATTTTATCTATTTTTTGTAGAAGATATTAAAAACAAGTTCATACATGTAATCATTGAAACACAATCATATGTTATATTTCGTTGAATATATATTATTTTAATGAAATGTTTGTATGATAATAACTAAAATATTTATATATATTTTTAAGAATACTTTTAAAATTCAATATATAAATATCATTCGTGCATCACATAATTTAAATTTATTTTTTATTTTAAATTTATCTTTTTAAAAAAAATGTTATATACTTAACGATAAAAAATATGAAAATAAGTCGGCTAATTTTATTTTTCAATAGTAAATAAATAACATTGAAAAGTCGGTGCTGGTTAAGTGATGCATAAGGAATATGCCAATAGTTGATTCTCTAATAATCTCATTCACTGACGTCGTCACAAAATATCACGGCAACATCATTAAGTTGGATTTGAAAAACTGTTTGAAAAATTAATTTAATTTAATTTTATTGTTTCTACTTTCTAGTCTTTTTTTTTTTTCAGATACTTTCTAGTTTCTTTACTTTGTCTTTATATATACATGTGATGTGATTATCTGAACCATCAACCATGTACATTTATATAATAATATGGTCGATCAAAAATAATTTAATTAAAAATTATAAAAATTTAAAAATCTCCAAGATACACCTTCCCTCTCCACTCTGCACGTCTCTTCACTTTGCATGCCGGCGGCAGTTACTTCCCAAAACACAATCCATATTTGTAAAATACTTTTTGCTCAATCATATATATAACAATCTGTATATTATATAATTTATTCAACTTTTGTCGATTATCCTTTTAAATTTATAAGTTAATTTATGATGCAAAGTATGATTTTAAGGCATGGGATGCAATGGATTTTGAGCCAATAAAATGATGACAAGAATAGATTTCTAAAATATTATATATATTTATGTTTTCAATTTTCTTTTAAGGTCAAAACCTTATTTTGGTTCCTGATGTTTGCCCAATATTTCGTTTCAGTCCCTAACTTCTGTCATTTCATTAGAACTTTTTGTTACAAAAACACCCTCTTTTAATTTAGCTTTAGTTCATAAATTTTTTATTATTTCTGTCAATGTAGTCCCTAATTCTCACAAAAATGAAACCCCCAACTATTTTTCCAAGATCTCTTGATTTCGAATTGCAATTTCAAAAATCCAAGGTATGAAGAAAATGAAACAGTACAATGGAAAAGAAAAATCGTTGTGTTGTAATTGAAATAGTAAGTGTTTAATGGTTGTTTCTCTCAATTTCATGGCTCGCTTGTGTTCGGTTCGATTCAATCGACTCTCTCTACCTTCAGCAATGAGTGTGGTGGGTGCCAAAAAGTTCCTTCCAGCCATGGAAGCCCTAACGATGCTTCTCAGGTTTCGTCTCCGAAGGCGACGTGAGATCTGGTACATGCAGCTGCAGGCGAAGTCGAGAGAAGTGAGTTTTGAAAGGACTAAAGTGATAATTTAGAAAGAATGAAGGATTTATGGTGATAGAAATTAGAAGTGAAGGGGGAAGAAATGAGATTTTGACATTTTTTATTAAGTTAGTAAGAAGAAGAAGAGAGAGAGAAAGAAGAAAAGAAAAGAGAGAAGGAAAGAAAAGAGGAAGAACAGGGATCAGCCACCACCACCACCACCCGTCGTCGATGGGTCTCTCCCACCATCCAGAGGTCACCGGCGACATCGTCTGGTCGGCCGCCGCCAGCCGCCGTTCCATCTTCTGATCTGGATGCCAAGGAGATGAAGAAAAGGGAAAGTGAGGAAGAGGAAGGAAAGAAAGGCTTTGGTCATCAAAATAATTCAATCTTCTTAAGGTAGGAAACTTGAGTTTTCCATAAAGACAATTTCTTGATTCCTTCCTCTCAAATGAATTTTCTTAGAGTTTTATGGGTTAGGGTTGTGAGAGTGAGGGTCATGATGTAAATTTGTTCAAATTGTCTTTAATTCTTGATGAATGAATTGTTGATTGCAAATTTTCCCTGTTTGTCATGAATTTCGTGTTGCATGTTGGATTTGTTTAAAGTTTGGAATAGGAATTGGAAAAACTAAGAGTGATTGACACTTGATGATTCTTGGCTGTTATTAGGATAAAGAAGTTCTATAGTTAGATTGAATTGTTGTTGGCATTTGGATAGGAGATCTTATTTTAGATGAATATGGAATTATGCAATTATTGGGTTATGAATCTCTATTGTAAATAAAAATTGGTATGTTTGATGTGTGCTGTTGGGAATCATAGGCGCCTAACGCAGCGGAAGCAAAATAAAAATAAAACAAAAATAGCGCCTAGGTCCTAGAATTCCCAAACGGATCCGCTAGTAGAATTTAAAACTTTTAGATAGTGGTATACCTCACGAGTTTCAATCTGATGGTTGTACAAGGCGTGTCCAAGGAGCCCACTCCCAGCATACTCCCTCTGCCAGTAATCCACACGAACAATTTCTTCGAACACCGAGGTGCTAGCCTTCAGTTCTTTTCTCCAAAAGAACTAGGGACCAATCTACAGTCCTTGAATCCAGGAACTCCTTCTTGAATCCAATTCAGCAAAAGTGGCGCATAGAAGAAACCCCCCACAAGAACTCCTTCTTGCCTTTTCTTCTCTTAAACCCTAATTATGGAGCAAAATCGATTTTTACTAACTCCTTAGCAAAAGTCGACTTTCTCTCTCTATGGGTGCAAAGGTGCGATTTTCACTCTCTCTCTTCTAGGAGGAAGAAAATCAAAACTAGGGTTAGTATGCTTGCTTGTCAAGCTTATGGGGCAAGTCGACTTGCCTCATATATATAGACAAAATTTGGTGATTTTAATTATTCCTAAAATCAAGATATTCTGATAATATAATTATTTTAGGACTTGAATTTACAATTAAAATATTACCTTAATATTTTAATTTAAATTCAAACTGCAATCTTAGAGAATCAAATGAGAGATCAAATCTCTCATTGGGACCCACCAACCATGCGCCATCTCCCTCTCCTATTTCCTTGGAATTTTATAAATAAAAAACTTTCCTTAATTTATGATTTACCAAAGATTCTGAGAGGAGATCTCACCAAATCTGTTTGAATCAAATCTTTTGAAATCTCCATCAAATCTTTTGAATTCAAACTTATTATTTGAATTAATAAAACAATTTTATTTATCCAAATAATCTCAAAGAGGCGCCACCCTCATATAATTATTAGGGAATTTTATAATTCAATAATTTCCTAACTTTTAGGAATATTATCTGAATTAATCCCCATTAATCATTTAACAATTATATTTAAACTTGTCCCACAAATTTAAATATCTTACAACTGTAGATTAATTAAGACAAGACCTAATGTCCCAGACATTTCCTTTGTGTCTTAAATCGTGCCACCTGAATGACCCAAGAATTAACCCTAATTCGTGTCCCTTTGAATTGGTGTTCTGTTCCTGCTCGTGTGTAACCCAGCTGGCCCCACGTGAAGTTGGCAGCAGGTCATCCCCATGACCTACAAGTCGTGAGCGGACTCTAGCAAGCCATCACAACTACCCAAAACACGTGAGTTATCGTTTTTACAAAACGACTTAACCTCAGTACCTCCGTGTCAGAGATCCTATTGTCCTACGATATCTTGGTCGTGGATTAGGCACAGGAAAGTCATCCATAATCCAAACCATAACTTTCTCGATTCCCTAAGTAAGTCCCAATTCCTGAGTGGCCACTCTTTTTCCTAGATAGACTCATCGAGGGCGCCAGTTAGATATCTCTCATTAATGAGGGTCAAAATCCCATATTGGCCAATCCACATTCCTCAGCACGGCAATCAACCAAACCCGTACTTAGCCCTTATGGCTACCCTGTCACAGGCATCGTTAGACTAAGCCAAAGTTTGACAACTGCAACGCCAGAATAATGATGACCTCAGGTCTAAGGCATCGCTACAGGCATACAAGGAGAGGCAAGCTGATGACTAAACCCATGCAGGACTCTCCGGGTCGGTCCAGCAACTCGTAACCCCTTACGTAATTGCACCATGACTCTCGTCCCAGCATCTAGTGCATGCATCTCTATGCACCGAGGTCATGCTGGTCTTAGTTCATTTTCGTTCCCACGAAAACAATTGATCAGGGACAGATTTAGATTAATTATCTCATAATTAATCATGGACGTTATCATAGTAAACATGCTAATAACATGATAACACATTAATTTATCTCCATAAATTAATCAAATGTTCATAACATTTCACATAAAATGATTGGCCCTAGGGCACAATCTCCAACAGTTGGCGGACAAGAATGTTATTATTTTGAGGCATGAGTTAGAATACTTATGAAATATTGTGATATGATAGTTGGATTTGATGGAGATTGTGCCCTATGGCCAATCATTTTAATATGTATGAACATATTGATTGACTAATTTATAGATGATAAATTGAGTCGTTATCATATTATTAGCATGTTTACTGTGATAACAATCCCTGAGTAATTATGAGATAATTATTCTAAACTGTCCCTGGTCAATTATTCATGTGGGAATGTGAATGAACTAAGACCAACATGACTTCGGTGTATGGAGATACACGCATGAGATGCTTTACAAGAGTCATGGTGCAATTATATAAGGGGTTACAAGTTGCTGGACTGACGCGGAGAGTGCTGCATGGGTTTAGTCATGAGCTAACCTCTCCTGTACACCTGTCACGATCCCCTTAGACCTGAGGTCTTGACTATTCCGGCGTTGTAGATGTCGAACTTTGGCCTAGTCCAACGTTGCCCGTAACAGGGTAGCCATACAGGCTAGGTACGGGTTTGGTGGTTTACCGTGCTGAGGAATGTGGTTGACTAAGAAGGAATTTTGTCCCTCATTAATTTGGGAGATATTTAACTAGCGCCCTCGATGAGTCTTTTTAAGGAATGTGTGGCCACACAGGGAAATGGGACTAACTCAAGGAATCGAGAAAGTTATGGTTTGGATTAAGGATGACTTTCCCATGCCTTATCCATGACCAAAATATCGTGTGACAATCGGGATTATGACAAGGTGGTACTAAGGTTAAGTCGTTAATGTTAAAGCGATAACTCACGTGTTTTGGGTAGTCGTGATGGCTTGCTAGAGTCCGCTCTCGACTTGTGAGTCATAAAGATGGCTTGCTGCCAACTTCATGATGGAGATTGTGCCCTAGGGCCAATCGTTTTATGTAAATATGTTGTGAACATATTATTAATTTATGGAAGATAAATTAATGTGTTATCATGTTATTAGCATGTTTACTATGATAACGTCCATGATTAATTATGAGATAGTTAATCTAAATTTGTCCCTGGTCGATTGTTTTTGTGGGAACAAAAATGAACTAAGACCAGCATGACCTCGGTGCATGAGATGCATGCACTAGATGCTGGGACGAGAGTCATGGTGCAATTACGTAAGGTGGTTACGAGTTGCAGGACTGACCCGGAGAGTCCTGCATGGGTTTAGTCATCAGCTTGCCTCTCCTTGTACGCCTGTAGCGATGCCTTAGACCTGAGGTCATCATTATTCCGGCGTTGCAGTTGTCAGACTTTGGCTTAGTCTAACGCTGCCCGTAACAGGGTAGCCATAAGGGCTAAGTACGGGTCTGGTTGATTGCCGTGCTGAGGAATGTGGATTGGCCAAAATGGGATTTTGTCCCTCATTAGATGAGAGATATCTAACTGGCGCCCTCAATGAGTCTGTCCAGGAAAAAGAGTGGTTTGGATTATGGATGACTTTCCTGTGCCTAGTCCATGACCAAGATATCATAGGACAATAGGATCTCTGACACGGAGGTACTGAGGTTAAGTCGTTTTAGTAAAAACGATAACTCACGTGTTTTGGGTAGTTGTGAAGGCTTGCTAGAGTCCGCTCAGGACTTGTAGGTCATGGGGATGACCTGCTGCCAACTTCACGTGGGGCCTGCTGGGTCACACACGAGCAGGAACAGAACACCATTTGAAAGGGACACGAATTAGGGTTAATTCGTGGGTCACAGAGGAAATGTCTGGGACATTATGTCTTGTCTTAATTGATCTACAGATGTGAAATATTTAGATTTGTGAGACAAATTTAAATATAATAATTGTTTATATAATTAATGAGATTAATTATTTACAATTAAAATATTAGGAAAATAATTCAGATAATCTTCCTAAATAATATGATGAGGGTGGCGCCTCTTATGAATTATTTGGATAAATAAAATAGTTTTATTAATTCAAATAATAAGTTTGAATTCAAAAGATTTGATGGAGATTTCAAAAGATTTGAATTCAAAAGATTTGGTGAAGATCTCATCTCAGAATCTTTGGTAAATTAAAAATAAGGAAAGTTTTTGATTTATAAAATTCCAAGGAAAAAAGGGAGACGGAGATGGCGCCTTCTTGTGGGTCCCAATGAGAGATTTGATCTCTCATTTGATTCTCCAAGATTGCAATTTGAATTTAAATTAAAATATTAAGGTAATATTTTAATTATAAATTCAAGTCCTCAAATAATTATATTATCAGAATATCTTGATTTTAAGAATAATTAAATCACCAAATTTTGACTATATATATATGGGCACGTCGACTTGCACCATAAGTCTGACAAGCAATATTATACAACCCTAATTTGATTTTCCTCCTAAGAGTTAGAGAGAGAAAATTACACCTTTGCACACAATAGAGAGAAAATCAACTTTCTCTAAGAGTTAGGGATAAATCGATCAAGCTCCATAATTAGGGTTTGTGAGAGAAGAATAGGCAAGAAGGAGTTCTTGTGGGGAGATTCTTCTAAGCGCCACCTCAATTGTTGTTTCAAGAAGGAGTTCTTGAAGTCAGAGATCTGTAGATTGGTACCTAGTTCTTTTGGAGAAAAGAACTGAAGGCTAGCACCTCGGTGTTCAAAGAAACTGTTCGTGTGGATTACTGACAAAGGGAGAACGCTGGGAGTGGGCTCCTTGGATTCGCCTTGTTCAACCATCAGATTGAAACTCGTGAGGTATAACACTAACCAAAAGTTTTAAATTCTGCTAGCGGATCCGTTCGGGAATTCTAGGACCTAGGCGTTTATTTTTAATTGTTTTATTTTTGCTTCCGCTGCTTTAGGCGCCTAGGATTCCCAACACTTCACGTGAGGCTTGCTGGGTCACACACGAGCAGGATCAAGACACCATAATGGGACACGAATTAGGGTTTAATTCGTGGGTCACTTTAGTGGCACAATTTAAGACATAGTTGAATGTCTGGGACGTGAAGTCTTGTCTTAAATTAAATCTACGTATATGATATTTAAATTTGTTAGACAAATTTAAATATATTAATTGTTAAATAGTTAATTTGATTAATCTATTTACAATTGAATTCTTGTTTAAAATATTAGGGAATAATAAATTGGATAAGCCTCCTAAAAGTTAGGGGATTATTGATTTATTAAATTCTTTAATATTGGATAACAAGAAGAAGAGGGTGGCGCCTCTTCTTGATTTTTATTAATAAAATTGTTTTGTTAATTTAAATCAAGATTTGAATTTGAATTCAAGATTTGATTTTGATTTCAAGATTCAAGTTTGAATTAAAGATATTAGGGTAATATTTTAATTCAATTTGTTAGGGAAATTAATGAGTTGGTTATAACTTCCTAAGAGTTAGGGTTGTTATTTTAATTATTAAATTCCTATAAAAGGGCATGAGGATGGCGCATGGCTTGATCCAATGGGCAAGATTTGATCTTGCATTTTGGATTTCAAGATTGCATCTTGAATTTCAAATTAAGATATTAATGTAATATTTTAATTGGGAATTCAAATCCTATTGACCATTGGGGATTGGGCAATCAAGATTTAGGTTTCAAGATTTGATCTTGAAATTTAAATTTAAATTGCCTTTTAGTTTTGAATTATAATATTAGTGTAATATCATAATTCAAGATTTTAGGAACCCTATTTCTTTATTCCATAATTCCCTAATTTCACGAGTTAGGGAATGTGATTCCCTAATGAGACTCTATAAATACACACACACTCATATGCTCAAGTCGACCAATGACACACATTTTAGTAAGACTAAAATTCGACCTAACCCTAGAGGAGAGAGAGAGAGTCGATTTTTCAAGAGAGAGAAACTTGACTTGAAATCTTGAAAACTAGGGTTTCAAAGTTGGCTTGTGTGTGGGAGGTTTATGCGCCACCTTGGTTCTTGAATTCAAGAAGTGTTCTTGAATCCAAGATTGTAGATTGGTTCCCGTATTCTCTTGGGAAGAAGAGAAGGAGGCTAGCACCTAGGTGTCTGCCAAACTGTTCGTGTGGATCACCGGCAGAGGAAGAACACGCGTTGCTGTGGACTTCTCATATTCGCAAGTTTCAAAGCCACCGATTGAAATTTAGGTATACATCTTCCCTTACTAGAATAAACGCAGTTAGTGGATCCTGGAAGGAATTATAGAGTATGCGATTTTAAAGTTTTTTTTTTCGCTGCGCTCGCTATATAATTTTCCTACAGTGGTATCAGAGCCACGCTAATCTTGTGTTTATTCTAACTTTGTGATATACATGAGATGTATGTTGGATGTTTACAGTTTTTCATTCGTATGCTTAATTTTGCGAAAATCCACCACATGAATTTTTCGAACCTAATCTAAAGTTTGGTGCAAATTTATGTATTTGATACATAAGGAAATCAATATGATTGGTTTAAAATTTTTCTTGGAATTTTTGGTCTTGGTCGAACCCTATATATAATTTTAATTAAAATTGTTTTAATTATAATATTGTAGGGTGGCTGAAATTTTATAATTATGAATTTGTAAATTTTGGGTCAAAAGTTTGAGTTCTTGAATATGATTTTTGAATTCATGATTTTTGATGCAAGACTCTTATTTTTCAAGAAGGCATGTTAAATTGCATAAACCCTAATTGAACACTTTTAAAAATCGTTTTTTTGGTGTGTTGTATGATAGCCGTGTATATATATTGAAATATGTGAATTGTTCATGTATGAGTATGGTGTTGGATATGGCTCTAGGTATTTTTGGTAAATACGGCCTGCGTGTCGTCTCCCTAAATTCTGAATGTAATTTTATTTTCTTTTCCACCTCAATGTAAATGAGGTTTCCCAATGTAATTTTATTTTTCTTTTCAGAAAAATTTTCTCATTGGCTTAATGGAATTTAGGGTAGATGAGCCATATCTAAGCACGGTTATTTTTATGCATTTAGTATTTTGTATGAGATGCAAATTGGCGCTAGATGTATGTTTAGGAGTGCGATTTTAACATGCAAAGTCTTTAATTTTACGCGCAACCACGTATACGATACGAGCGTAGGATTTTGTATGAGATACAAAATTCGTGCATGTGTTTATATGTATGTGATACATGGGGATAAACACTGGGCACACTCGTTTAATTTTAAAATTGGATTTAAAATTGAACCAAAATTAATTTTAAATTGAACCCTTTTAAAATCTTAAGTTTTAATGCCATGAATAAAACAACCCTGTTAAAATCTTGATCATTGTGGAGCGGTGATAGCCCAAGCTACACGTATCTACTTTTATCTTGAGGAGACACGGGTGAATGAAATTTTCAACGCGATGCCTTATTGAAATCTTAGTTTATTGAATGCGGTGATAGCCCAAGCTACACGTGTTTAATGGGCCTTGATGATATAAGGTTGGGCTTTTGCCTCATTGTTTTGAATTTGGCCATTCACAAGTTTTATTGTGAGACTTAATGGGGTTATCAAATCGGATTTGGACCTCAAGGCATTAGATGGGATAAACATGTCATAATAAGTATCATACGATGATACAGTCCCATAAAGATCTAAGAATCACATGTGATGTGATTGGTAAAGAGTTACCTACCTAAATAACCTAAGGGTGCATGATCGCCCCAGCGACGGTAAACTTTGGTGAAATATGGATCTTAGCCACTAATAATAATTTTGCTGGGTTTTATAAAATGGTGGACCTTTTTGCTAATTAACTTTCATATCTTAGTTGTAGAATCATGAAAAACAATATAAGTTCAACGTTATCACTGAGATCTATCCTTGAGAAGGATAAGGGAAATGGGACGAACTTCCTTGACTGGTTTCGTAATTGAGAATTGTTCTCACCCAAGAAAGGAAGCTTCATGTCCAAGAAAACCCTTCCCCTAAAGAGCCTTCCAACAATACTCCAAGAGCTCAAAGAACTGCTTATGAGAAGCACTTCAATGACTCTGTGGACGTTGCTGCATATGATGCAATCTTGATGGTTCAGAAAAGCCAGGGGAAAGGGAAGGGCAAAGGAAAGAGGAAGGGTAAAGCCCCGGTTGGTGAGACCAAGCCAGGGGACAAGCCTAACCCACAACCTGCCAAGAAGGCGAAGCCTTCAAAGGATGCAATTTGCTTTTTCTGCCAAAAGCCAAGACATTGGAAAGGGAATTGCAAATTGTATTTGGAAGATCAAAAGAAGAAGAGCCGTGAGGTCACTACTTCTGGTATCTTCGTTATAGACATTCACTTTCTTACTTTAACCACTTGGGTATTAGATACAGCATGTGGTTTTCACATTTGATGTGAAGGGTCTTAGAGACAGTAGAAAGCTGGACAGAAGTGAGGTGGACCTGCGTGTAGGCAATGGAGCAAGAGTTGCTGCTGTTGCTGTGGGAACATACGAGCTTGTTTTGCCCTCTGGGCTTATTTTTAAATAATTGTTATTGTGTACCTCCATTGAGTTCAAACATTGTTTCCCTTTCTTATTTGGATAAGGAAGGTTTTACATGTGTAAACGGCAATGGAAGGTGTTCTATTTATAAAGACAATGTTTTATTTGCTTATGGTGATTTGCAAGATAATCATTATTTCTTAAAATTAGAACGACAACACGATAACAATATCTATAACATTGATACCAAAAGGATTAAGATTAACGAATCGAATCCTACATACCTTTGGCATTGTCGCTTAGGTCATATAAACGAGAAACGCCTAGAGAAGCTCCATAAAGATGGACTTCTAAGCTCATTTTATTCTGAATCATATGATGCTTGCGAATCTTGTTTACTTGGTAAGATGAAAAAGGCGCCCTTCACTGGACACAGTGAGAGAGCACCTGACTTATTGGGAATCATACATAGTGATGTATGTGGAGTACTCAAGCTAGAGGTGGTTACTCATACTTCATTACGTTCACTGACGACTTCAGTAGGTTTGGCTATGTCTACCTAATGAAGCACAAGTCAGAGTCTTTTGAAATGTTCAAAAGATTTCAAAGTGAAGTAGAGAACCAACATGGCAAGAAAATCAAAGTCCTTCGATCCGATCGAGGAGGCGAGTATTTGAGCCAAGAGTTTTGTTGATCATCTTAGAAGTTGTGGGATAGTCTCACAACTTGCCCCTCTTGGAGCTCCACAGTGGAATGGTGGTTCTGAGAGGAGGAATCAGACTTTATTAGATATGGTCCGATCTATGATGAGTCAAGCTGGTCTTCCGCCATCCTTTTGGGGATATGCTCTAGAAATTGCTGCGTTCACACTTAACCGTGTTCCTCCAAGGCAGTTGAGAAGACACCATATGAGATATGGAATGGGAAGAGGCCCATTTTGTCTTACCTCAAGGTTTGGGGATGTGAAGTTTATGTTAAGTAACAACCTAACGATAAACTGTCTCCCAAATCCCTCAAGTGTTTATTTGTGGGATACCCCAAGGAAACAAGGGGGTATTATGTCTACTACCCATCTGACAACAAAGTGTTTATGGTCAGAAATGGATTCTTTCTAGAAAAGGATTTTGTCTCCAAAAGAGACTGTGGGAGTAAGATAGATCTTGAAGAGGTTCAAGATCCACATGACACTCTAGAGGTGCAGACGGAAACTAGAGAAGAGCCACAAGATGTTGTGGAAGCTCCTCTAGTAGCACAAGGACCACGAAGGTTTGATAAAACACATTCTCAACCTCAAAGATATGGATTTTTGATGACTGAGGACAAGGATTTGTTGCTCATGGAGCGTGGTGAGCCGACCACCTATCAAGAAGCTATTGTGGGTCCCAACTCTGAGAAATGGGTTGAAGCCATGAAGGCAGAGATGCAATCCATGTACGACAATAAGGTATGGACCTTAGTCGCTCCCCCTGAAGGTGTAAAAGCCGTAGGGTGCAAGTGGGTTTTCAAGGAGAGAACCGACATGGGTGGCAATGTCAATGTCTTTAAGGCCAGACTAGTTGCAAAGGGGTTTACTCAACGTCATGGTATTGACTATGACGAAACGTTTTCCCCAGTTACAATGGCCAAGTCCATTAGGATCCTCCTTGCCATAGCCAAATATTATGACTATGAGATATGGCAAATGGATGTCAAAATAGCATTCCTTAATGGAAGGCTGCCCGAGGATGTGTACATGACACAACTTGAGGGTTTTGTATGTCCAAAGGAACCAGAGAAGATATGCAAGCTTCAGAGATCCATTTATGGATTGAAGCAAGCATCATTGAGTTGGAATCATCGTTTTGATGAGGTAGTCAAAGAGTTTGGCTTCTTGCAAAACCCTGATAAGCCTTGTGTTTACAAGAAGGTTAGTGGGAGCACGATTGTTTTCTTGGTGCTTTATGTCGATGACATATTGCTCATTGGAAATGATGTCCCTACCTTGGAGATTGTGAACTCTTGGTTGGGAAAATCATTCTCGATGAAGGACTTAGGAGAAGCTGCCTACATTCTAAGCATCAAGATCTATAGAGATAGATCTCAAAGGCTTCTTGGATTAGGTCAGAGTACATACTTGGATAAGGTACTGAAGTGGTTCAGTATGCAGGATTCCAAGAAGGGATTCATACCAATGAATCATGGTTTTCCCTAAGCATGACGAGCCGGTTCCAACAAGACCCTGGCGAAGATCATTGGACCGCAGTCAAAAACATCCTTAAGTACTTGAGAAGGACTAAGGATGAATTCTTGGTTTATGATGAAACTGATGAGGAGCTATGTGTAATTGGTTACACAGATGCCAGTTTCCAAACCGACCAAGATGATTTTAAATCGCAGTCTATATACGTGTTTCTCCTGAACAGTGGCATCGTGAGTTGGAAAAGTTCCAAGCAGAGCATGATTGCTGATTCTACAACAAAGTCTGAGTATATAACGTCCTGGTGATAGGGTTGGTCTCGTGGAGACGCAGACCGTAAAACAAGTGTTTGAGGTGCGCTTGGTGGTCACCCTATGGAGACAGGAACGGCACTAAGTGGGATTTGATCCCCACTGTTTTCCAATAGTGGTATTAAAGGACCAAACATATACTCAAATGTTATCACCTAGAAATGGTTGACGGAGGTGATGTCAAGATATGTAAAGTAGCAGGCGAGGATAATGTTGCCAATCCTCTTACGAAACCTCTTGCAAGGGTCGTACATGAACGTCATGTAAAGTAGATGGGGATTAGACACATTGATCAGTATACCTAGTGCAGGAACAGTTTGATTAATGATTGTACCTAGTGCAAGTGGGAGTTTGATGGAGATTGTGCCCTAAGGCCAATCATTTTAATATGTATGAACATATTAATTGACTAATTTATAGATGATAAATTGAGTCGTTATCATATTATTAGCATGTTTACTGTGATAACAATCCCTGAGTAATTATGAGATAATTATTCTAAACTGTCCCTGGTCGATTATTCATGTGGGAATGTGAATGAACTAAGACCAGCATGACTTCGGTGTATGGAGATACACGCATGAGATGCTTTAAGAGAGTCATGGTGCAATTATGTAAGGGGTTACAAGTTGCTGGACCGACCCGGAGAGTGCTGCATGGGTTTAGTCATGAGCTAACCTCTCCTATACACCTGTCAGGGTGCCCTTAGACCCGAGGTCGTGACTATTCCGGCATTGTAGATGTCGAACTTTGGCCTAGTCCAACGTTGCTCGTAACAGGGTAGCCATACATGCTAGGTACGGGTTTGGTGGTTTACTGTGCTGAGGAATGTGGTTGACCAAGAAGGAATTTTGTCCCTCATTAATTTGGGAGATATTTAACTGGCGCCCTCGATGAGTCTTTTTAAGGAATGTGTAGCCACACAGGGAAATGGGACTAACTCAAGAAATTGAGAAAGTTATGGTTTGGATTAAGGATGACTTTCCCGTGCCTTATCCATGACCAAAATATCATGTGACAATCGAGATTATGACAAGGTGGTACTAAGGTTAAGTCGTTAATGTTAAAGCGATAACTCACGTGTTTTGGGTAGTCGTGATGGCTTGCTAGAGTCCGCTCTCGACTTGTGAGTCATAAAGATGGCTTGCTGCCAACTTCACGTGAGGCCTACTGGGTCACACACGAGCATGATCAAGACACCATAATGGGACACGAATTAGGGTTTAATTCGTGGGTCACTTTAGTGACACAATTTAAGACATAGTTGAATGTCTGGGACATGAAGTCTTGTCTTAAATTAAATCTACGCATGTGATATTTAAATTTGTTAGACAAATTCAAATATATTAATTGTTAAATAGTTAATTTGATTAATCTATTTACAATTGAATTCTTGTTTAAAATATTAGAGAATAATAAATTGGATAAGCCTCCTAAAAGTTAGGGGATTATTGATTTATTAAATTCTTTAATATTGGATAAGAAGAAGAAGAGGGTGGCGCCTCTTCTTGGTTTTAATTAATAAAATTGTTTTGTTAATTTAAATCAAGATTTGAATTTGAATTCAAGATTCAAGTTTGAATTAAAGATATTAAGGTAATATTTTAATTCAATATTGTTAGGGAATTTGAATTCAAGATTCAAGTTTGAATTAAAGATATTAAGGTAATATTTTAATTCAATATTGTTAGGGAATTTGAATTCAAGATTCAAGTTTGAATTAAAGATATTAAGGTAATATTTTAATTCAATATTCTTAGGGAATTTGAATTCAAGATTCAATTTTGAATTAAAGATATTAGGGTAATATTTTAATTCAATTTGTTAGGGAAATTAATGAGTTGGTTATAACTTCCTAAGAGTTAGGGTTGTTATTTTAATTATTAAATTCCTATAAAAGGGCATGAGGATGGCGCATGGCTTGATCCAATGGGCAAGATTTGATCTTGCATTTTGGATTTCAAGATTGCATCTTGAATTTCAAATTAAGATATTAATGTAATATTTTAATTGGGAATTCAAATCCTATTGACCATTGGGGATTGGGCAATCAAGATTTAGGTTTCAAGATTTGATCTTGAAATTTAAATTTAAATTGCCTTTTAGTTTTGAATTATAATATTAGTGTAATATCATAATTCAAGATTTTAGGAACCCTATTTCTTTATTCCATAATTCCCTAATTTCACGAGTTAGGGAATGTGATTCCCTAATGAGACTCTATAAATACACACACACTCATATGCTCAAGTCGACCAATGACACACATTTTAGTAAGACTAAAATTCGACCTAACCCTAGAGGAGAGAGAGAGAGAGTCGATTTTTCAAGAGAGAGAAACTTGACTTGAAATCTTGAAAACTAGGGTTTCAAAGTTGGCTTGTGTGTGAGAGGTTTATGCGCCACCTTGGTTCTTGAATTCAAGAAGTGTTCTTGAATCCAAGATTGTAGATTGGTTCCCGTATTCTCTTGGGAAGAAGAGAAGGAGGCTAGCACCTAGGTGTCTGCCAAACTTTTCGTGTGGATCACCGGTAGAGGAAGGACACGCGTTGCTGTGGACTTCTCGGATTCGCAAGTTTCAAAGCCACCGATTGAAATTTAGGTATACATCTTCCCTTACTAGAATAAACGCAGTTAGTGGATCCTAGAAGGAAATATAGAGTATGCGATTTTAAAGTTTTTGTTTTTCCGCTGCGCTCGCTCTATAATTCTCCTACAGGATTTGTGGTTATAAGTGAAATTGTATTGTTGATGAAATATGATGGCTGGAATTATATTCTGCAACCTTATAAATTGGTTATTTGTAATTGGAAACTTGGACTATGGGCATAACAACTTAAAATTGAATTAAGGAGTATGCTTGTATGGTAGAGTTCTGTCGAGAATAATGATGGAGTAATATGAAATTAGTGCTTTGAAGCTTTTTGGTGTTCCTTTGAATTTGTTATTGTGCTAACATGAGCTTGTTTCTAAGTAATGAACTTGTGACTCTTGATTGAGAAGTATTATAAGGGCATGAATTGTACTTGTAGATTATTGATGTAATTTGGTAAATGTTTTGCCTGGGCATATATAAGTAATGAATATAAGTGATTGTTAGTGTGATTTGTTAAATATGAGAATAAGAGAATGATGTTAATTATGAGAATAAGAGAATTGTGTTACTCTTGTTTATATGTGGAACTGGCGTTGAGTGAATGGAATGAATTGTTAAATTGTTGACTGCACATATGAATGTGCTTGATACTGTTTTGGGGATATACGGGGCCGGGTGGTGGCCAAAATTGGTAAATATGTATATATATATGGGTACGTATATAATTTATGGGGGTATAAGGGGCCGGGTGGTGGCCAATATTTTTGGGGATATAAGCGGCCGGGTGGTGGGCAGATGGACTTGTTATCGAGTATGGAGTTAATCAGAGTGCTGAAGGACTTAAATATGATTACATGATTCGCTACTTTGCTTTGCTTGGGTGGCTTTTAGTTCGTTATTTGTTCTTGTGTGTGTGAATTGTGAATTCGTGAGAAGGTATATTCAAATGTTTGTGTTTTATGTGTGATGTATCTAAAGATTGAATGTTATGTGGTTATGGCTTGTGCTAGTATGATAGAATACTCATTGATGCCTAGTGCGCTTGTGAATGTACTTGATTCTAAAGTGGATTGACTGTGTTTATGATACTTATTTTATAAATGATTATTATTGAGTGTTATTGTATTGAAATTCTGTAAGTTGGGATTTTACTTGTTCTTAGTGTCTCGTATTTGTAGTATTGCATTGTGTTTATATTTCGAGTAGGTAAGTTTATTCTTTGAAAATTGTTGCCGAACTCTATGGATTTTGTTGAGATGCTGAAATTATTTATTTGTCTTATGGATTGTGGCTAAGTGGGAACTCATATCCTACTGAGAATTCCCCTGAATTCTCACTCCTACTCTCCCCTCATATTTGTGTTGCATGATAGAAGAGTACTGGGCAAAGGGCCTCGTGTGGTTCTGCTTGAAGGATTCTCATCTACCGTGGAATTCCTATTTCAGTGTAGGTTTATAGTAGTGTGTTTTTAGGTTTCTTTAGTTCTTACCATCTATTTTGGGCCCTGCTGGCTACATTGAGGTTGAGCCTCATGTATATCTCGTTAACTTTTAGTTTCTAGCTCGAGTTGTAGAATTGTAGAGCAAGATCTTAGTTGCTCTTTTTTTGTTTATGGTCATGTAATTTTGATTCTTACTTATATTGTAAGTTTAGTCCTTAAACTAATTAGGGACGTCACAATATATAATATTTTAGAAACCTATTCTTGTCATCATCTTATTGGCTCAAAATCCATTGCATCTCATGCCCCAAAATCATACTTTTCATCATAGACTAACCTTAAATTTATTGATATCTTTATGTTAATTATATATAGGGTTAGACTACAATGCAAAGTTTCATTCTTGACATGGGATGCAATGAGTCATGAGCCAATAAGATAATGACATGTGGAAGAGTTAATTGTATGTAACTAGTGATGTGACTCTATATACAGTTTTAATTGGTTAAAAAAATTATTATTTTTTTATTATTTTTCAACATTAAATTACATCAATGGCTATAATTATACCACATCAGCAATTACATCCCATGTCAAGAATCAAACTTGACATCTTAAACTAGCCTTTATATATAATCACACAACAACAAAAAAAAAACAGAGTTATCTCCTCTTGAATTTCATCTTAATGAAATATACTAATTAAATTACCAATATTGAAATTAATTCAGTATGAATAATTTTAAACAATTTCTATCTAAAAGAATGTTTTTTAAAAATTCCCCTCATTTCTTTCTAATTTGAAATTTAGAATTGTTTCTATATTCAATTATTAAATATTTTTATGGGATCATTTTTTTTATTAAATTATATTATTTTATATTATAATAAACTATAATTTTTCATGAGTATTTTTATTTTTTTAAAATAAAATATAGTTCATTATTTAAATTTTTTATGTAATTCTACATTTATAAACGTTATATGCTTATTTGCCTGCCCGTCAGGACACGCAAAGCCCCTAGTACTATATATGTTTGAAGTC
The DNA here is from genome assembly GCA_003254925.1 of Chamaecrista fasciculata. NCBI lineage: Eukaryota > Viridiplantae > Streptophyta > Magnoliopsida > Fabales > Fabaceae > Chamaecrista > Chamaecrista fasciculata. Next base: position 76,070 of record QANZ01017498.1, read on the forward strand.
CTTTATAATCGGTCAAAAATAATTTAATTAAAAATTATAAAAAAAACAAAAAAAATTAAACATGTGGACATATAATGAGAGAGAGAAAGTAATGGATAAGCTTAACTTCCCATAATTTTAAATTAAAAAAATAAAAATTATAAAAATTAAATTTTACTATAAAACATTATAAAAATAACTTTGTTTTAATTTAAAAGTATAATTATTAGTAAATTTAATTGCAAATTTGGTCTCATATGTTTTGCTCAGTTCCCAATGTTGGGAAATCATAGAGGGAGCGCAGCGGAAGGAAAAATTAAAAAAAAGAGTAAAATAACTTTCCGGTCCCTGATTTATACACTCGCTGACAGATAGGTCCCTGAATTTTACCCATTGTACTAGCCGGTCCCCGAATTTTGCAAACGCTGTACTAATTGGTCCCTCCGTCATATTGGCGTTACAAAAATGCTGACGTGGCCATAACGGACGCTGATGTGTCCCGTTATGCGTTGACGTGTCCCGTTATCGCCACGTCAGATCCCGTTATATTCCAAAAAAAAAAAAACTACCACGTCATAAAATAGTGACACATAAGCATTTTCTCATTGCACTTATAGGTCCTTGACCCATTTTNCTTTTTGAGTAGAATTCGAGTTAGTTGAATTTTTAATATGTTTAAAGTCTTGAGTGAATGATTTCATATTTATGATAAGAGTTTAGTGTTAGTCGTTCTCTATAGTCCCAAAACTCTTTCAAAATTAAGGATAATGATTTTAAAACTTGTAAAGTGTCCCAAAAACTCTTTCAAACATTCCAATTTAGTCCTTAAAAATATTCAAATATGAAATTGTAGGAATTTATATTTATGGTTTGTAGGACATATTTAATCATTGTCCCAAAAATCTTATTAAGGATATTTAATCATTATCCCTTTTTTTCATCATCTTCATTCATTTTAGTCCCAAATCCTCAAAATAAAATTGTAAAGTTTCCCAAAAATCTTTCAAACATTCCAATTTAGTCCTTAAAAACATTAAAAACCTTAAAACATAAACCCCTAAAACTTTATTTTTTTTAATCATAATCTTCATCTTCTCAATTTATCATAAATCCCTAATTTTTTTTAATCCCTAAACCCCCTAAAATATTTTTTTTTCAATCTTCATCTTCATCTTCTTCATCTTCACCTTCATCAATTCATCATCCACTCCATCTCATCTCCCTCCATCTTCTCCTCCATCTCCTCGTCAAACTCCTGCTCCAATCTTAACCTTTTCTCAAACTCCCTTCTAGCCCATGTTAATTGCCTCTCTTCCAATTCCAGTTCTCTATTCTCCAACCATTCTTCTCTCTCATTCCTTCGCTTCTCTTTCCTGAACTCAACTCTCTTTCCTCTTGGTATGTTGATCGATCTTCTCTAGCCCATATCATTATCATCAATTCATCATCCCTTCATCTTCATCCACCGCCAGCGTGTTGATCTTCATCATTATCATCTTCATCTTAAACCGAGAGGGAGAGGGAGAGCAAAATCGAAGATGAGAGCGCAGGCACAGAGAGGAAACTTGATGATGACGAACCCTCGAAGAATCGTGTATCTAAACAACCCTTCTTTAGACACATCATCCTTTCAGATCCGACCTTCTTTTTTCGGGATTTCTTCCAGATCCGACCTTCTTCGAAGGATTTTTTCACTGTTCGATTTCTGCGATTTCTGAGATTTTTTTGCTGTTCGATTTCTGGGATTTCTTCGAAGGATTTCGCTGTTCGATTTCTGGGATTTTTTGAGTTGATTTGCTTAACCGATGAAGATGATGAGATGATTTGCTGAGTTTCGAAACATGTTTGCTTGACGATATTTTTTCTCAGTTTCGAAACTGAGATGATTTTCTGAGAATGATGATGAACTGATGAACGATGATGATGATGAATCGATGATGATGATGAACTGATGAAGATGATGAATGATGATGATGAACTGATGAGAAGATGAAGATTAAAAAAATTAGGAATTTATGTTAAATTGGGAAGATGAAAATGAAGATTAAAAAAAATTTAAGTTTTATAGTTTAGGGTTTAGGGTTTAGGTTTTATGGTTTAAGGGTTAAGGGTTTTAGGGTTTAGAGTTTAGGGTTTTAGGGTTTTTAATATTTTTAAGGACTAATTGGAATGTTTGGAAAAGTTTTGGGACACTTTACAATTTTATTTTGAGAATTTGGGACTAAAATGAATGAAGATAATGAAAAAAGGGGGAATTGAGAATAATGAAATAAAAATGGGTCAAGGACCTAATTGTTGAACTTGGAATTTTTTTAGGGTTTAGAGTTTGAGGTTTTAAGGTTTAGAGTTTAGGGTTTTTAATATTTTTAAGGACTAAATTGGAATGTTTGAAAGAGTTTTGGGACACTTTATAATTTTATTTTGAGGATTTGGGACTAAAATGAATGAAAATGATGAAAAAGAG